>JABASI010000273.1:0-45012 GCA_019776505.1 Tomocerus nigrus
AGTTTAGGTTAGGTTAGGTTAGATTAAGTTAGTTTAGGTTAGGTTAGGTTAGATTAAGTTAGTTTAGGTTAGGTTAGGTTAGATATGCTGTGCTATTGTTGCTGCCGGGTGCCGTGGTGCCGGCCGGCAGTTTTGCCGGGTTCTGTGCTGCCGGGTGCCGGGTGTCGTGGTGCCGGCTGCCGGGTTCCGTGCTGCCGGCTGCCGGGTTCTGTGCTGCCGGGTGCCGGGTTCCGTGTAGCCGGGTGCCGGGTGCCGTGTACATCCCGATATTTAGATGTTATCGATTTCCGAAGCTTGATGTAATTCATTAAATTTTACATCAATGGCAAAATGCTTACCTATCTATATAAAAATATATTAAATTTTAGTCAATTCGTGCTAATTATTAGGAAAGGCTTAATTTTTGAATATTGCCATGAGCTTGGACAGGAGCAATACAGAAGACCCTAAGTTAGAGAAAAAACTCAAGGTACCTAATTGTACAATAAATGAGACAAGTTAGATAAGCAACATGTACCTGAATACATTTGAATAATATACCTAATTACTAAATTAACTGCACATAATCTGTGGGCTGCTTAATTAAATTGATTTTTGTAAAAATGAAGAAAAAAGAATGCAAAAGTTGTCAACTTTTATTCATTTAAGCTACAGAAGTCTTATTGGTGATCCATTGCGTTTCAGTATCATCCAGACAGAAGAGATTAGACAGTTTTTTGTTTTGTTGCATTTGTAACAATGAAATATGTGATGTTATGAAAGGAAGTCAGAGGAAATCAAATAGAAAATAACAAACAAGTTCCAAAATAGAAAGCGCACATTTCCAATTATACAACTTGAATGTATAGAGCATACTTATTATATGAATGTATGTGCAATTGTGTATTGTCCTTTGATCATAGAGTGACCAAATGTAAATTGAAAATCAAACCACATTCATGAAACTACAAAGAGATAGTTGTGAGCAAGCCATTAACAATTTTTCAATGCAGTAAAAGATAGTGCAATAGTTAGGCAGTGTGTACATTAGAAAACGTTGGCAATGAAAGCAGGGCAGTCTGTCACGTTGTCATTTTCATTTGCTAGTGTTTGCATTGGACTCACCCTAAGCAATAAAGAAAGGTGTATTTTCCATATAAACACAAACAGGGAGAGTTGTATAATTTTTTCAGCTCTATTCTTTAGCGGCACAAAGAAATAATGGTCCTCTTTCATTTCAGACTCAATAATGTTAAGCTCCCTTCCTTATTATGCTCCAGTAGATCTCTCTCTCTCTCTCTCTCTCTGTTTTCTATAAAATATGAAAGTGTCAGACTTTAAGCTGTTGTGGTTTCTGACTTGACTTGTTCAAAGGCGACAATGCGTGAACGAACCAAATCGTTAGTATCTTTGTGGTTTATATGCCTTGCATTTAGTTTCAATGTGACTTTATGACATTCTGACTTATTTGACATACACGGAACCTTCTGTTTAACTCTCCTCGGCTAGCTTTGCATTGAATGAAGTGGGAGCAGATGAGCAAAAGTCAAATTTAACTCAGCTCAAAAGAACATCACCACACTCACTATACTCTGTACTCTCTCTCTCTCTCTCTCGTTGAATAGTATCAATGAACGTAAAATAAAGGATTCTACTCATCTACTCTGTGTTCGGGGAAAACCAAACTGATCTGCTGCCCATATGTTATTCTCTTTCCATCCATGTGGATAGGGACATACAATCAAAATTGATTTATTCTATTTGTTATTTTTCATCCTTATTGTCCCATTTGTGATGGAAGGGTAATAATAATATTAACATATTATATAGTATCTGTAGTCTTGGCTAATTTATTAAATCCGCCTGCAATTCCCCTTCATTAGTTAGTAGATTATTACCGACTGTGAATCACCATCACTGAAATTTGACGTGTTAACGCTATAATTTGAAGATTATTTTTGCACAATCAATGATGTAGGATTTAACGTGATTTTATTATCATGATTTCTGAATAAAAAACTGTTATGCCATTAAAACTTGTTCCGTACATACGAATTAAAATATATCGATATTTTACGCAGGTGTTAGTTTTTTTATTGGCTTCAGTAATAGTATTGTTGCGGCAATTAACCTAAATCGCTAAGCTAGTCTTAAAACTGTCTACAATATCTTTTCAAATATTTATCACGGTACATATCACAAAAGGAGCAATTTTTTGAGCAAATATATTTACATTGTTGCGTATATCATTCCCAAAAATGAACTGTTTTGAAACTTCTTGGAATTTAAATAGTTTTTTTGCGAATCCATGAATCCACTCTTCCATTCGAAAATAGCCTGGATGGAAATGCCGGTTCGTTTAGTTTCCTTTACGTTGCAGTTTTGCGTAGCACCCTAGCACCCTCGTTTTCGTTTCTTGAGCATTTCCACTTCTCATGAATAAATAGAAAAGACATTGAAGATGTTGATGCGATGTGAGATGAAAAAATAGTGTGTCTATAACGTAAAATCTACGCACTATGTACCTGTCTCTGTTTATATAGGAGTATTGTAGTGCATACCAAGTAGTTAGATGTATATTATGTATATAAATAGGTAGGGGAATGAATACCTTTCTCTAGCTAGAATCCATCCAGTAGCACATTCCGGCTTCAGTTTTCACCGCTTCAGTGAAATCCATGTGTGAGCAATTTTCGCCTTGAATGTGAAATCACGCCTTTTGCCATATGCTTAACTACCCTTAGGGATGTTATGAATGAAATGGATGATAGCTATACTCTCCTCCGTTTAGTTCCGAAGAGCACGTATTGCATTGCTCCTGCTTTTTCGTGTCGACCCATTGTACTCCATAACGGATCGTATATCAATTCACTCATGTTAGGACTATCCAAATACTACTATTATTATAGAACACTATTCGTTATAAGGATATGTATATTCCTAGTAGGTACCTAAAACATATTTATTTCCAAAGGAGATACTTGACTTAGTATAAAATATGCACGTAGCATTTGAACTGAAGTTCACTGTGGTCGTGTATTAATACTTTGGTTTGCACAAATACAAAGAATGTATTTATTTATTTTGTCCTTTCGGATTTCGGATCCTTTTTCGGCGGAATTATCTACTCTTTGTAAGAGAGCATCTGTGTATTATATAATAGGGAATCTTTTCTCTACAAATTCTGTATAAGTGAGCCTTTGGGCTATAACCTTGATGCTCTCCATGTTAAATTTAGCCTGAATAGTGAATGGCAGCTTTAAAGGAGCACTAGTGATGTGATGTGCTGTGCTATGGTGTTGACTAACAAATAGTTTTAAGCATGTGTGCCTCTCTGCCTATAGACACTTGCGTAGAGGCAGGCATACAAAATAGCCATTTTCTATGGTGCGAATACTCATATGGCATAAGCAATGGACTTTAAATAGTAATAGCTCTTAGGTATACTACGATGTGAGATGGTGTGTGCATTGTGTGTATACTTATCTAGTATTATGCTCAAGTGCTAGTGTGGTGTTGAGAGGGACTCTTGACAGACGGATTTGCTCGCGTGAAATATTGGTTTTGCCACGGGCTTAAGTTTTCTCCACTTTTTCTAGGCATACATCCCCGTTCTTCAAATGAATAGGCGGATTTCTTTTTCGTCCGCGTGGTTTGTCAACTTTAAATAAATGTAGACATTTATTCCTTGTTTATTGCATAGACTATGTCCACGGAAATTATGAATAGGCAGATCTAGTATTTCTATAAGAGAAATTCGGACACTTTTGCATTTTGCATGGATTTAAAATTTAATATGGATTTTAAAATTTTGATTCTGAGTTCAAAAATACAACCACATAATTCTTACACTATTAACAAATTTATTTTCAAGCACATACATAATATTGCACACAAAGTAGGTAAATCGTGCATGTGTGTGCCGTTGCCTCATGTATTTCAATCATCTCTATCTTCTTCGATCTTCACGAACTTGTGTGATAGTAAATATAAATATTGTACCTTCTATTTTATACGTATAGTACTAAGTAGCGTGTATAGTAGAATGTGAATATTTCGAATTAAGGATTTTAATGTTTTTCTTACCGCTGCAAAGAAAAAACATTATATCAAAATATTCTATTCGTTATTTCTTTAGATCACTCGTCTTAACTTGTCTTAAATTATGATGAACTGTCGGATGTTGAATTTACTAAAAGGAGAAGTCCAACGCAGCATAGCAGCAAGTTAGACATTACAACAATCATAGCGTTGACTACATGAAAGTCCAGTAACTACCTATCCATAAATTAATATTATTATGATTTATTTTTACCTGCATAAATCGTTAATTGTCCTAGCGGGCATATTATGCACATGAGAATTAATCATTCATAGGTACATATTATAGGCATTAAAACAAGGATTGACCATGGATCCTACTGATTTAAAAGTCTCCTTTGTGATATAAATTTGTATTACAGTAAATTATGGTATTATCATTAACACATAGCATTTTAATAAATAATTTGGGGAGCAATAAGTTCTCTACAGAATGTTACTACCAAAGTACAAGATCTACTGTAGTTGTCGAAAAAACTGGGTTTTCAGAAAGGAAAGTTTTTCATGAGAAGAATTCCTTCCATTTATGCGGCACTTGTATCTAATTTTGTTTAACGAGTTTTAACAGAACATTAGAAATGGGCGGTGGATTTTGCAACTGCAGCACGTTAGAAAGAAGATAAAGAGAAGAGTAAAAGAGGAGAGTCCTTCCTGTCAAGTGTCCCATTTCAAAGAGCACTTTGTCAATGAAGAAACTCCTTGAGCCCGTCCCAGGAGTAAATAAGTACGAAAGTCCAGTCCGTTTCATACATGATATAGTTTCCAGATTTCTATTACAGATTAAACTCAAGGGGTTAACTTAATATTAACATCTAGTTCTCACATGTAATGTACTAAGCTAAACATCCTATTTCTAACATAACATAATATTCCGAGTTAAACTAATAAGTAATCTCATTATATTCTGTGTAGTGCAGTAAGTTGAAAGGAAGATTTGTTGAGAAACAGAAGGAAGGACAGACAGGGAATGTTATTAAGAGTGAGAAAGGGAAATCTTTGGACTATAAATATCTAACTGCATTTGTAGTAACTGGAGACTCGTGTTTTAAATCATAACGAGAGAGTAGTTAGTAGTCAAAGACAGGAGACCACACGCAGCAATGCACTTTAACATGAAAGGGACTCGCTCAGTGAGTAACACTAGAAGAATTTTCACCGAAACGCTCTTTCCAGTTCCAAGTTCCAGTGCCACTATTTACATTAGTGCAGATATATACATACGCCTCTCTTCTACCTACCCGTCTACATTTTCCAGATTAGTTTTATGCAATATTTATTTAGTTTCAAGCTGACTTTCCTTTACGATAATAAGTAGTTTTATTTTTCACAGTCTGCTCTGTCTGCTCTGGTTCTGTCATGTCACGTCACAGTCACAGCAGACAGCAGATAAATTAAAATTTGATTTCAGTTTCTTTACATGTCGCTTTGCGTGTCGTATGTCAAATGTCACCCACCCGCCTTGGGTTCATTAACATTGTAGAGCTCCTACTACTAAATCCTAAGTGCATTTCAAACACTACACCTACGAACAGTTAATTCTTTATGCATAACAGAACATGCATACTTTAGATACATGTCACTAGTCAACTTGCGCCTAGTCACCAATTTTACCAAAGTTAATAATAAAAGCACATCTACCTACTTATGCGCAACAATCTCATCTCACTCACGATAACTACCACTTTTCCACTAATTCCCAAGAATGTCTACCTCATTTTACTATACATTATCCTTTATATATTTAGGGATCGATTTTAATTTAAGTATGCTTAGGTAAAATACCTGTTTTTACACTCTTAGTCAATAGGTAGCTCATTATAAAGCATATTTTCAGTTTGGTACTGGATGAAGTGTATGCAATAATACTATTATGCAAAATATACCTATGTAATGTGACCATAGTTTAATGTATATGACTTAACGCATATGATTTAGAGTATGATATTATGTGAACTAACAAGTTTCAACTTATCCCTAGTTTTATATCTGATTCAAAGTCATTTGACTTAAGATTGATCGCCCCTCATGTGAACAAGTAATGATAAAATGTAAATGCGAGTTGTATAGTAATTTAATATACTAACTATTGATGGATAAAAGTGTGTAGAGCGCAGGTAACTGATCAATTATTTGTTTGATCTGCGATAGAAATCGTGTCAACTGTCACTTAACCCAACAAGCTTTAAAAAATCCATTATGTATTCCTGGATAGGTTTTTCCATAAATGTTGTCAAACTGCTTACATTGTTATTGTGCGAACTCACTTTAGCTCTATGTATGTGCTACCTAATATCCAATACTACCTTTCTGTGCTTCTGGAAGTTTTTTTTGTGTACCTATAAAACAATAATAAACATAAAGTACTAAGACCTTTCTTCCTGAAATACTATAAAAGTCACAAACTCTATCGAATACAAATAATTCCTTGCCAATTAATTTTCGATGCTACTTATGAATTTATTACATTCAACTTTTCTCAAGTCTGATTTGAACGTTCTTCTGAGCCAATAATTTGCAATAATGATAATCATAATAGATGAATATTATGTATAGGTAACGAACATCGATATGTCATGTCATCATATTTTATTGATATTTCAACAGATTGCTATTTAAACCATTGGGCTATAAATAAATAAATAAATGAATTAACGCAGAAATTATCTGAAAGAACAATGCCTGTGCTTTTTTAAATTTAAAGCAATGTTTGGTAGTTGATTGTTAACTAAACACTTAAGTCATCTAAGGATTTTATTGCTCCAGCACTGCATATGGACATCAAGAAATGTTATTTTTGCAATTAGTAATAAGCATAATCTTGATAGGTATTTCAAAAATATATCTACCTACACATACCTTTATAACTAAATTGAAGATTGTAGAGTGAAAGAGTGTTCTATAGAAGAGTTTTGTGAATTATTAGATTAGAAAGGGACTAAAGGCATTCTAGTGATTACTTACAGAAGAATACCTTGGAAGTACTTGACAATATCCAGGCGAGCTAATATAATCAAGACAAGCCAAGACAAGAGGTTGCTCCCTCCCGTTTGATGTTGAGTAACCCTAAACGGCTCAACCCTGGAAATTTAATCCGTCAAAGGAAGGAAAACGACTACAATGCATTCCAATCCAGACTAGGAGAACCTAATTGAACTTCCAAGTAAACGTTAACTTACATTACTGTAGTTATAGGACGCTCTCTCTCTCTCTCTCTCTCTCTTTGCTTCCTTGCCCATCCTCCTTCCTTCCTGACTTAAATTCCTTAATTTCTATTTTCTATCTCCAGTTAGACGAAGAGGAACTAGGTCTAGTGTCAAAGGAAAAGCTAAATTGAAATTGAAACTCCTCAAGTGTCTCTATACATACATATCCCCTCTTTTCTCTTCCATAAATGATTTCCAGCTCTTCTTCTACAAATTATTTCCACTAAATGCTCTTCACTCTTTTTCCGCCCTAACATCAGCAATCCTTCCAGGCATTTCACTAAGTGAGCACATGCCCAACAAAATCATCTAATGAATTCTTTGCTATACCTAATATAAAAATCCTCATCAAATAAACTTATACTAGTGCTTTACAGTTAACGCAATTTCATTGCCTAGGAGGAAACTGTTTCAAATAGTTTTTCAGCAAGTAATCACTCCCGCAGCAATTGAATACTGCTAACAACTATTACGAAAAGTCTGAATTGTCGAGTTTCTGTGATTTGTTAACTGCAATATCAATATTTATTTCATATTATTTTGCATTCACAATAAAACTACTGTAATGAAAACCTGACTAATATTCCCTGAAAATTTTGTTTCGCATGTGGTGCATGGGATCTACGATCTACGGCTCTGGTCCCATCTTAGGGCACTGCTTACTCCACTTAATAAACTATAGCGCCCAACAATCAACAGAGTTAAATACATTTCAAAATTCATTTAAATCACAGGCATAGATCCATTGCTTTTTCTATGCATACACTTTCTACAAGAACACGAGAATATACTACATGTATGCATCATCTAACAACAATTGTGTGCAGATAAAAAGTAATTGGTAATTAAGTAGTAATTAGGGACAAGGACATGTTCCATGCAAGTTGCAACTGCACGAATAATGAGAATGACAAAATAATGAGTTGATAAGTAAAAATGGCAAAAGTCATAGCTCGTACATTTAAGATCAGAAAAACTGTAGCCGACTTCATTTCATTTTAAAACAACTTGAAAAAGGACACCCTGGATTTGTTTATTGTTTATGTTGAATAAAATGAAAATACATTTTAAAAGTCAGTTTCGAAACATTGTACAGTTAAAGGTGTATTTTCACCTGTATCATTCTATATTGGTATGATAAACATTTGGAATCTCGTTTGTGTTGTGGTTAGAACAAATACTTTTGCATCATAGCCTTCAAACATAAATGTTTCTTTAGCTCAAGATTATGGTTACGAGATTCGCAACAGAAGTGCAGAGGTGACGATGAATGTGGGGTATGAATAATTTGCAGTTGCACTAATTTTTCTTGTTACCGTTTACATTGAGATGAAATATTACCAAAAGTGAATTGTTTGTGTATCTTTGTCATTATGCAGTTGCTTACTGTCGTGCATAATAATAGTCTGGGATTGGATTTGATACGTGTTAAATTATGGAACTTTGTAGACAGCCAAAACTGGATAGCGAAACACATAGCTAAATATTTCACTTCAATTTAGACAACAATTACATCAATTTATTGCATTAGTATTCTCAGTATTCTGATAACAGCACAGCTTCATATTTTGCGAAAATTATAAATTATTTTCAGGGTTGTCTCCAGAAAATTCAGTAGAGTTTATTCCTAAATCCAACCTTGGATGTGGATTAGCAACAATCGTTAGTTTGCCCTCAAGTAATTCCATTTGTTTAAAAATTACTTCCAGAATAGACTAAAGCCTATAATTTTTGCTATTGATTACACGTGCATTGATTAACGGGCAAACATCAGAGACATAATATACTACTATACTAAATAGTATAATAATTATAATTTCTTCGGCAAATCTTCAATCTATTTATTTACGTATCAACAATAATATTACCAACTTGGTATTATCTAGAAGGGCTGCTATTGCATAAGGCGAACCTGAATATTAAAAGGTGTAGGTCAAGATTATTTTCTAATAATCAATTTGCGATTTCGTATTTGAGTTATTTGCAGACAATTTTTCTAATGAAATAAACAATTACGACCAGACATTATTTATTTTTTTTGCTAGGTTGATCAATGTAAAATTGGTGGAATGTGGGAACGCTCGTTATCAACAATGGAAATTTAAGCAATTGTCGCAGTTCTAATGGTTATTCTAATTCGATATATAGTGCTTGGCAATGTCCACTTTATAAAAACTGTCATGAAAATCTTTTGGCCAAAAACACAAGTCATCCACAATAAAATTCTAGTGCAGTTTCTGACAAATCTTATAAATTATTCAATATCATTGTGCGAAGTACTTTTAATAGCATTATATTAGCATAAAATTATGCTCCATACTCCATGTACGTAGTTAATGTTTACATGTCACTTCACTAATTACGGATGACGTGATGGGACAGACGTGTTGCCTGCATACCGATACTGGACGATTATCCAGGGATGTCATTCAATTTGAGCTTCATAGTTTCTCGGAAATGTTATATACCTGTGTTAAATGGCAAATTGGAATACTTTACCCCAGCCTACTAGTTAAATATAGAAAAGAATAGAAAATATTCCATTATCAATATAGTTGCATGCAATAAGTGTTACAACGCATTCTGAACATAACAATAACCATATAATTAATTATTATAATATATTCTGGAGTACCTTAGCGAAAGGATGATTCACTGACTTTATAATTGACTAGGACTTTATCACTTTTCACATAGCACGTCACTAAGCATAAACCAATTTGCACTAATTACTAATTAGGGTTCTAACAACATCTTTCTTAAGAATGACCATTGCATTTAAATCTCTTGCTAATGCTAAAGACAGATGGTCAAGGGAAATATATAAGATTTACAAAGGTTGCTTTGCTTGCTGTCACTCTCATTTTGAACACCAAAGATTTATTGTTCTTACTCTTTCATACACTACCAGAATTTTCACGGAATTTTACTAATCAAAATGAAATATATTTTAATAGCAGCATTGGCTGCAATTTGTTTCCAATTCGCATCTACACAATCAGCATCAGATCCAGTCGAGAATTCTGGAATTTACAAGATCATAAATAAAGATGACAAAGGGGTAAGGGACGCTTTTATTTTTTAAAATAAAAATTGACTGAATTTTCAAAAATATTCAATACAATTTCAGGCTTTGTCCGTAAACACAAATAATTCATCCGAAAATGTGAAAGTCAAGCCATTTGTTGATTCTGCCGGACAGAAATGGAAGGCACATCGTAAACGTACGTAAACCAATTGACAATAGTGGAACAAAAGGAATCTATTTTTACTATTGAACATAATTAAATATGTAAAATTCATTTTAACATTAAAAGGAGTAGCTATATTCATAGAATTCTTTTATTTGAAATTGTATACAGTTTTATACAAATCTTTTGAGTTCAAACCGACTTCAAATGATGCTGCCGAGCTCGATGTCGATCCAGCTACCTTGAATCTCCTCGGAAAAGTAAGTTGTGGTTTGGTATTATTGTGTAACACTGGCATTCAAGTAGATTTATATTTCATTCGTTGTTTGTCATTGAAAGTAATGGAACGGGAAACGGATTGTCTAGTCTGTCTCAGTGTGGAATTTAATAGATTCTGTGCTAATTGCATTTGAATAATGAGTAAAACTTTAGTCGGGAGCATTATGTACAGATATATAGGAGAATGTTAAATTAGTATTCGTCGTTGTTGTGAAAGAGAGTGGAGATAATGAGAGATGGTTGTTTTTGAATTTACATTTGAAATTAGATCGATGCCTCAGGAGACGCTCGGTTCTGGTATGTGAAAGACATTGGTGAAGGGGCTTATCAAGTGAAAAACTTACAATATAACACTTGCCTCACTAGTCAAGGGTAAGAGAGCTTGTTTTTCTATCATAAATTAACTAAAGCGTAACAATTTGTATATACATGAGTATTTTGTGTGACCAAAAACAACCCGGCTATTTATCATGAATTATAAGCTGAGTGTATAGGATGAGACTTATAAGTTGATTGAATTTGATTGGACTAAAAGCTACTTGGCCTGGGTGAACTGAACTGTGAGCTGACAGTTGTAATTAGCTCTTTGAGAAGCATATTGTGTATGTGTGTGTGTAGTTAATGCAGGTACTCATCTGGAAATTGATTATAATTTATTGCTATACAATTTTCTTGTTTAGACTTAACAAGTTGGCTGTGTTGGCTAATTGCGAGAACAGTGCTCAACAGCAGTGGGTCTTCACCAGACTCTAAAACTTGTTAGCATCAACCATAATGCCTTTTGATGGACAAGAGACAACTTAACATAATTCATACACATTTCTCACAACTCACACCTGGAGAAAAATTCCCATGTAATTCTACATTCAATCAACCTGTATCAAATTACTGCATGTATTTATTATTAAAATTGCCTTAAATCCAATTCTTACCTGTCTGTATGCATTTTATACTTGGTTACTATATACTATTGCAATCCAAATCCAAATTCTGTGTTATGATATTATAAAATTATAAATATTTGAATGGTATTTCATTGCAATTTATAACTTTTTCATTACTTTAACTCGCTTTTGAAAATCAATAAATATACGACGTGAATCATTGATCTATTTGCATAATACATCAACAATTTTACATGTTAATTAAATCCCAATATGTTGTGGCGTGGAAGGAATCCTATATCAATTGTAATAATTAATTGCATAGGCTAATACTACATACGCATGATGAAACAAATGTTTTCATCTTGAAAATTGTTCTTAAAGAAATCACAATTTAAAGTGACATAAAAAGATTTTGAAATCTGTAGCAGAAAATACTGTAGCAATTAGTATCACCTGCCGGCGGGCTGCCTTCCGTTTTCATCTGCCTTGCATTTCATTAGTTTTCATTAGAGAAAATTCTCTGTGCAATTATTAGAATTCTTAGACAGAGTTTGTAAGCCCAGCTATTAATAATAGTAGCCATCTTAAGCCTTCGTAAGACTTGCGTACGTATAATTAACATACCTTCGTAAGGTAAGGTGTTAAATAAGTATACGCGACCAAGAAAACGGAAACTAGTACTTAATTCTTACCTTAGCAATTTATATGAAGTTGATACTGATAATAGTTAACAATTAACATTAGCATAGACTGCTTTGTATTTAATATAGTACTTTGATTGAGATAATTAGCAGGTAAGATTAAAACTGTGTAAGACGAAACGAAATAAGTTTATATTCATTCTCCCGTAGTATTATTAGTAATAGGATTCTCATTTACCAACAAGGTGCTACACTCCTTTCGTCTACTCAATCCTATAATACAATTAAGGATCTCAAATCAAATTCTACTCTACTTGGTATGTGCGTGAAATTTTAATTCCTATTCAGATCTTGATAGTCACTTAACTTCACTGTTGCTTACTAAGTAGGTGTACAGAGAATGAATCTTGTCAAACGCCGAACTACGAACTTATCCACGCACTTGCACTTCCATTAAATACAGTAAACTCTATAGGTACACGGGCTTCTTGCCTTTGGTTAAGAAAGAGAAATAGTTGAGAATTAAGATGCGAGGAATTACGGACTTGCTTACGGAATAGCTTATCCTAGAACGAAGTAGGCTAATGATTCTGATTCGACTGAAATCATTATTATCTCTAAGTTGACTGAGTTAATTTTTGGATAGAGCCACATTGAAGACTTGAAATATATCCCTATAATATATGCATTGCACTACACTTCGAAATGAACTTCGGGAATAAGGAATCAAAAATTTGAATTGAAAGAAATGACGGTATGTATCAGAATTTTTAGACTAAAAATATTTATACTCAGTTTTCTCGAGTTTTCTATTTTTAGCAGAAACTGATGAACAATAAAGCCCATGACCATGATATTAACATGCTTACTATCCGAAAACAAGTAAATAGTAATAGTTAACCGGTTTTATCCATAAAGTGAAAATACAGCCTACCTTTGAGATTGGGATCTGTTTTTAAAAGTGCTAATAAATAAGTACATGTGCCAAATGCTTTTTAATTGACACTAGTGTTATTTTTATTTGAATGTGTCTTACAATCGATTAATTCTTGAATTTTGCATTTTTTTGTCTATCTGCACTGCACCCATTCCCCAAAAAAGGTTAAAATTAACCGTGTGTACTGAGATCGTATAGAAATGAAATATATATTAGCTTTGTAGAGAAGTACTCAAAATATTCTCATATTGCATGAACTTTTCCATAAAAAATGTTAAAATAATATTTGAAAAAGTGTGCACATTTTGTTGAATTCAGGTTAGCAAAAACAGTGATGTTGTAGATATTGAGTTTTTAAAAGTAGAATTCCGTTTTGTTGGGGAAGCCACATAAAAAGTCTCCATTGGCCACTATAGGAAGGCAATGAAATAGAGTATGCATAAGATATCGTAGCTTCGTGTTATGAAACAGAGATGTTAAGGTAAAGGAGAGAGACTCTTTGAGGAAACACACTCACATCACATACTAATAGGTACTTCATAGGATGAAACCAAAAACCAACATGATTCGAGGAAGAGATTGTCTCTATCTACGAGTTTATACAGAAGATATGATAGAAAAACGTAAAAAAGTGTGGAAACCCGCGAAAGATAAGTATATAGAGTAGAACAATGATATAAGTGAGTAGTAGGAACTATTAAGAAGCACACACGAGGCTAATGTACAGTTTTCAATGCATTGCGTTAGCTCTCCTCAAGCATCTGACATGATATGATGTGAGTATTTTGGACGGAAAGGATCTCATAACAGAATACAAGATTCCATACGAGAGTTGGGCAACATACGGTATCCCTGAATTCAAAATATATAGCTGATGATTTTGTATGTATTGGTGTGGAGGGCGTAGGGCGTAGGATGCAATATGTATGTATAGAGGTGCCTAGTGACATTTGCGAAACTTCAGTGATCCTATCCAGTGTAGCTATTATGTACACTAGTAGTGCTCTTAAAATGAGTTGCCCTGTCCCTTTGCTTTGCCCAAATGGCCATTTCTTCCTTTTGCCCCGAAATATATGTACATCTTAGCAGTTTTATCCTTTTCGTATTTTATCCTTTAGTGCTAAGGCAATGTCCTATCGTCATCTCATCTATCCTTCCTTACTTTGCCTCGCATCTTAAGTTAACCGACGAGACTACTCCTCAACTCTAAGTCTACCCATACAGAACTCTTTTAGTCTTATAAAAACATCTTTTCTCTACCACTACTACTACTGCCTTAAGAATCTTCTCTATCGAGTGCCTGGAGAATTATCTGTCTTAGTCCACGTGCAAATACCAAACTACAAACTTACACTCTCCCGTCCCAACTACTATAATGTACATAGACACACTCTCTGGATGTAGTACAAAGAAGTTATTTTATTTTAGACTTAACCATGTCATGAATTGAAATGGAAAAGGGAATGGTGAGTGCTCCCGTTCTTTTCCTACTCCTACTATCTCTACTCAACATGGGATAACTATCCTATCATCATAAGTAGTCATACTATCCATCCACTATCTCATATTCTTCTCTTTCTTATGTACATTCTCTTTTAAATCCGATTTCTAAACTATTCAAGATCTCATTTTTCCAAAATGAGAAAAATTAAATTGCAAAATTATTATAAAAAAATGTTTTTTATACAGTTTTACTACAACTTTATATATTTACCAATTGCTACTACCTATCTGCTTTTTAAATGTTGGAAGTTTAATTATTTCCCTGAATATTTCATAGTTGGCATTGTTATGAATAATTAACGTATGTTTGATTTGTATTGTTGAAATGATTAATGATGAAACGAGGGTTTTTACAAGATTATCTTTTATTAAAAACTAAAATGCTCCGACTATTATCACACTAAAGTATAATAGGAGAGCAGTCTGTAAAAAATAAAATATGACACAGGCACCCATTTGACAAGGTGATATTGACAAAGATAAATAAGTAGTAGTTAAATATGAGTAAGCAGTTAAGTAATAACAGTCACAACAAGGTAGCAATACATATTATAAACATATATCACATAAAACACAATATTATACGCATTAGGTACCTAGTTATTAAAATTAAAAGTTTGACTATTGAAACGAAACAAAACATAAAAACAAGACAGAAGAAGAGAGCAACAGCGGAAGATGTGAAGGTAAAAGAACAGAGAATGAAATGACTCAAAGCCCAAAACACCGGAAAGTTCAGAAGAGTGAAGAAAATTCGTTAATAGGAATTCCTCAAACAATACACAGAACCTGGCAAAGGAAAGAGAAGTACCTACGAGAGTACATTCTATTCTAAAGCTACAGGTAATGCATAATTCCAGTTGGCCATAAAAATAAAACTTTGGTGGCTGTTCCTAGATCGTAGCGCGTGTTGGTCATTGGTATTGATGTAGTGTCGTTGCAAGCAATAAATATCTTTCCTTTTTTCATGACTTATATGAATGTGATGAAAAAATTTCAGAAATTGCTGGTATTCTTCATCATTTAATATCCTCCATGTCCTCCATGATGAGATGGAGTACGATGAACCTTAGCGTGGAATCCTGAGTGATCGGCCACGTACGTCACTGTAAGCACGAAATTATACATTATCAACATATTTACAATGAACAAGTAAATATCGGCAACAAGACCATCTTCAAAGGAGATTTTTCGTATTTTAACACCCAAACTTTCAAAATTTCCATTTTACGACCCAAATTATTGGCCCCTATGGCATTTTTAATATCAAATTCGTTCTTAAAAATCCGATTTTTGACGGTTTAGCTAATTTAATTGTATTTTATTTAAGAGAATGGTCCAATATTGGGGATGGTTGATGAAATTTTAACAAACCTTTACGAACGGAACCACCGGGTCTGTAAAAGACAATAATAATGAATATTAGAATACAAAATACTGCAATTTTAAGTAGTTTTGAGGAAAAATTCGTAATTACTTACTCAACCAAGGAATATTCTCCCTTAACGACATTTCCGTCCCGAGTTTCATGCTGTTGCTTTTGGTCTCCTGTGTAATGGTCATTTACCTATTTCATGTAAAATTAAGCCCAAAATTTCATTAATTTCTTGAAAAATCATTAATCTAGTAATTTAATTAGAAAACGAGGGTATTTCTTACCCCGTAGCTGAAAGCATATTTAGGGTGTGCATAATAATCCCCTTTATATCCACCACCACCGCCTCCGTAGCCACCGCCACCGTAGCCACCATGTGGTCCTTGTAAATGCTGATGGGAATATCCATGCTTGGAAAACACGACCGGAAGCAATACCGTAGCCAATGCTACAATCAAAGTCAACTTCGAATTCATTTTCTTTGAAATTTTTGGAACAGAGTGAATATCTTTGTTTTATTATTGTTCTGAGGAATGAAACTGAAAGACTGATATAGTTTGGCAATTTTCTGGCAGCTTTTATACTGATTTGTCATTTTCATTTCCGTCCCTATACCTTAAACTATTGTGCATATAATAAAAGGAGACAGTATTTGTAAGAAATCCGCAAGTAGTGCACCAACATTAATTTCTAGCATGTAAATAGTGGAACCCAATATAAAATTATTGTATCTATTGATATGATTATATGTTTGGAGTCTGTATATCAAATATGTTAAGAAAAGAGCATTTGTGTTGTAGTAGGCTAGGGCTAGGCAAGCCAGAAAGTGGGATAGAATTTGTTTCCTCACTACTACAACTAGCTCCCTGTGTGATTATGTCAACTAATTCTTGCAAAAAATGACGTAATCAAAAATCAAAGTGTATAGTCTATTTAGTGATCCGTCACTTGTGTTGAATTATCTTGGTTTCTTTTGGTTTCCCTATGACTTTAACTTTAGAATGAACGTAAGGACGGGAATGTCGAGAGTCGAGAACGAAGCTTAGCCAAAGTAAGTATAAAACTATTAAAGGATTGTTGCTGCATGTGTAATGCAATTTGCGTGAGACGGGGAAAAATTGTGAGGTTAGCCTGCATCTATATCTACTTAAGTTCTTATTATTATTATATAATGGCAGTTTGGTTTTTAGCTAAGTATTAGTGTGTGCAAGAATCTTAAAAGCAACATATCCTATCAATAAGTAATCTGTGCCAATGTGTCCAGTGAAGTGAAGCAGAAAATTCTTTCTTCTTCATGCAGAAATCGAAGGTTCCCCCATTCCTACACATTTTAGCAAGAAATTGTGCTACCTGCTCACAGTCTCTCCTATTATTCGATGGAGAGAGAGAACGAAAGTGAATATTTAGTCGAAACTAAGCGAAGCAAGGAAACACTTCAACATTCAATTTACGACAGCAGAGACGAAGGAAGGTAGTCGAGCTGATCCAAACGACGTACACTTGATTGAATTTATTTTCAAAGTGACATGCCATGCCCTGTATCTGTCTTTTCTCATTGTTTAAATCTTTAATTCTTATGTAAGGTCCTTAGGATCATGCTATTTAGACTATTATTTTACTTACATATATAAAAAAGTTTTTTTTACTCTTTTATATAGTGCACGTATGTAATTCATTAAGTTTGAATGTTAAGTCAGAGTGCACTTAGCAAATTAGAAGCGACAGATACGACTACAGGAGGAATGTGTGTCACCTGTAATTTATCTTTTGGTTTTCAGCTCACTTTGTGAATACGTGCACTTTGCTGATTAACGGAATTCAATAGAATTCCCCCATACATGTGTGCCTGCATTAGGCTTTACATTTTACCTTGTGGTATTTGTGTAGACTAATGGCATGTTATTGTTTCTCTAGTACATACCACACCACTAGCCACTTTTACTAACGAACTGCATGACTCAACTGTAAACTCATTGTCGTTGCAAAGCTAATTAATTATAATTACAACGACAAAATGGTTATTTATAATTCTACGAGCAACTACCAATGGGACATAATAGATAATCAAATCACCCACATCTAAGTTACACGAAACGACATCGTAGATACGACACTTTTACCACACAATTCCCATAACACTCTTGATTCATTGCTATTACCTACATAATATAAAACTACATACATAAATACCTCTCTATAGTATGCCTCATTAAATATCAGACAAAAACTTATCGTATCGTAAGCCGACAAAGATTTGGCGTACTTATTGACTAACTCCTCTAACCGACTTTTGAATTTGTTACATTATAGTTACTTGCAGTTATCTCATGTTCATACAAACAGGTATTCTTATGTTATACAATAATCTCGTGCGTACACTATGTGATTAAATGCTTCAGTGCATTATTATTACCACATTTTGCTCTACGTTCGTTTTCATGACATTCTGCCACTCTTTGCTTGCTCTAACTTCCCTTCCTATCTATCTAGCCACATATTACATTACACATTGCACTTTGCTCAAATGCACTCCACATTGCATAACGACAAAAAATCACAGAAGTCATAGTCGGAGCAATGCATTTCAAATAGTTATACGCCTGCATGAGCAAGTCGGGAAAAGGAAAGTTTATTCTTTAATGAAGTGCTAAACATTCCATTTTTGGGGACTTTTAGTTTATAATGTAGTTTATAATCTCAATTACTTATAGAAAAAATAATAATCTACACTATTATAGTTATAAACTATTTTATCTTGAATATTTTTTTAGCAACCGGTATTAATCAAGAATCACATTATTGTCCAATTCTGCAGTAAATGGAAATACCTGGAAATAATAATTAGCTTAAAATAAATGTTTGCAATTTGCAACCGATTACCTTCTGACAAAAAACAGAACAATAAATTTATTTTATTATTTGTGTAAATGTGTTCTTCGAATGACAGCATTCGTTACTTGATGCTTGATGTAAAGATAATAAATACTTATTTGAATGTGATATTTTTATAAATTAATATTGGATTGTAATTAGTTTTTGCTGTAACCGCTTAGTTTCTTTAAGGATATCAATAAATAAACTGTACCTTTGTTTATAGGTGTATTTGAGATGTTTTTCAGCATTATTGCTATAATATATAACTAGAACTTAACGCAGTAACAGTAGTGCTGTTAAAATGTCAAATGGAAACATTTACTAATTCTGTTCACATGATATGCAAAAGAATTAGTACGGAAAAAATCATGACTCCCTATGCATAAAGGAAACGGAAGCATCGAGTGACGAGAGTTTTTACTAGTGGAATTGATTCCCTAATACAATATGTATTAAAATGAGTTTGACTAATTTCATTGATTACATTGAAACTAGGATATTGAGTTGAGACTGTAAGAAAGGTAATTTAATAATATTATACAAGAGAGAATTAATAATAAGGCCTATAGTATCATTCATGGTATATAAACAGGAGTGTAATAATCTAAAGTAAAACGAAGTAGTAGTGTCTAATATGAAATTTTAAAGATGAAAGGGAAGTATAGGTTTGCTTTGATATGGTTTTCCTTTAGTTTTGTCTGAATAGTTTGGTTAGATTCTCTTTGATTTGATAGTTGGTGTAGGAGCATGGTGTAAAGATTCCGAGTGTGAGTCTACGGATTCCCGTCTGTGATTGTAAATGAGCTCATTGAATGTATAGTTAAGTATGGGAGGAAAGGTTGAGCGTTTAAAAACAAGAAAACGAGGGCAAAATAGCTCTAATAAAAGCCATAATAAGGCGATAGCAAAGCAAGACAATTGCAAAGAGATCTTTATAGCCAAGTGGTTCTTTTCTTGTGTTCCAACAGTGCAGATATCAAGAGAGAGAGAATATAAAATGGAAAAGGGAGCCAAGTCAAAGGGACTCTCTTTGACTAAACTCCACAGTCGAACACCCGAACATAACATCAGCATACATACATGTTTTGTTTTTATGCTTATTACTATTCCCAATGCCATTATCGTTTCATAAAGCACCTCTTTTACTCTCTGTGTCTTTATTTCCATTGGAATTTTCGATGGCTTTAGTTTCGTTGGCGAGGATTAGATTGCTTTCAGACCCTTTGCTCACTCTCCTCCACTCAACTTCACTTCCATTACACTCATCGTCAGCTCAGTTCAGTGTAGCTCTTGAGAATTTGCACGAGGAGCATTAGAGAGCCTATTATACATTATTGCAATATGTTTAAGTGAGACGCCACTAGTCCTACTACCCTCTACGAATAGCAACTCTCTCAACCATTTCTCCAGAAAAAGGAAAGGAAATACTATTAGCAATACAATATATCGGCTATGCAAATGTCCAAGTGCCAGAAACACTCGTCCTACAGGAAATTGTCCAAATAACTTATGCCTTTCCTTCCTTTTATTTCCTATAACACTTGACTTCATTCCGTCTCTGACGATCTTACACTTTTCCACAGTGGAACTAGTCACGTTTATCTTTTGATCAACTCCAACACACTAAAATACAGATACAATTTCCTATACTTTACGTATACAATGGAAAATATGCTGAATTCGTGGATTTTTACCCGTTTTTCCACTTGTTCTTTGAAATTACATTAAGCAGTAGGTTTATATCTATTTTACTAGTGTAGACTGTGTAATCGATGATCATATTCGTACGCAGAAAATGATACAGTTTCCTATTAGTAGTTACTTTATGTAATCTAATGTCACGTTACGATGTGAATGAGATACACTAACGGCTAACTTTGTTACTATAAAAGGATATTAGCCGTTTACTACGTTCGTTTTCCTATATTATGTAACAATGTCAAGTGTAAAGACAGTTTTCTGATACTATTACTATGTTTGCTCTCAAGTAGTCTATCGTGTAGCATAATATAGTGTGTTAGAACATTATGGGATAAATAGATCGTTAGAAATACAGTGCAATAACCGTGTTTATACTTTTTTCCTACTTCAATTGATATTATGTGTCATTATCATGATTATTACAATGGATTACCATCTTTTCTGTATTAGTTCTTTATTTTGACGGTTATTTTCTCGTGGAAAAAGGAAATGTGATGAGAATGACTCTACTATTGTGTCTACTTGACTTTATTCTACTCTTTTCCTTCAGGTTTCATCCAGATTGGCTACGTATATCCTGGCTTTCCTACTAATTCCGTATTTCTTTTCATGATATGAGAGGATTCAGTGACTGAATTCCGTTGCGACAGTTTGCATAAGGCAATTGTAGAATTACCATAAGAAAAATTGTCATTTGTATTCTGTTCTCTGACGGAATTTAGTTTTCCCCCAGTTTCATAGACTTGGCTTCTCTTTGCCTGCTTAGATATTTTTTGTTTGGAAAAAGGAGTTGCTTGCTAAAACTTGAAGAATATACCTATCTAGTTTATTATACAATAATATGGATATTGTTTTCCTCCGTGATATTTTTGCTTATTCCGTTTTTATTTCGGAGAAGAATGTATGTAGTCATCCTCTGTTATTACGCGTAGTAGTGTAAGTGTAACTGAAGCAAATACATGACATCATAATAACAGAAGGAAATAGTAAATAAGACTTCTGTCTAATTTCTTCTAATATATTGCGACTTTTATGGGAGCAAACGCGAGAATAAATAAGAAAATAATTATTTTTCGCACAAGCTCTGGGAATTCGTAATGAAGTAATTTGCAATAGGAGGAATGTGGGAGTTGGGGCTTTGGGACACATGCACATTATTTTAGTTCAGATGCGGATTTTGTATCTCTATTCATACTGACTGACTAGGACTACTGCTCTAGTTCATTGTTTTAGTTTTTATCAAACCTCTCAAACTTTATATGTACACTCTCCTTCTTTGAGGGAAAAAAATAATATGCTCTTTATAACGATTTTTTCAAAATCAGCAAAATACTTAATATTATTTTGTTATTGGCTCAAATTCAAACACCTACTAATATTCGATATTGTATTTTAGCAATCTATAAAGCCGAAATTTTGTCCTGCATCTGTTGGGTTGGTTGTGATAGCCCTAGCGTATGGCTAGTGATCAGTCAAAGGAATTGTCGTGGGTTCGATTCCCACTGCAGCTTCCATAGATAGAGCCCTGCTGCTAATAACTGTCGCCATCCTAGATGCGACGAGCGGCTGATGTGCCGTGAGCGGGAGCCAGCCTGCGGCTGAAGCGCCGTAAACATTTGCCAGACTGCGGCCTAGTGCAGTCCAGCACGCTCTCTAGTCAGAATGCGGCTGAGGTGCCGTCAGCAGTTGCCAAACTGCGGCCTATTCCACCACGCTCTCTGCGCATTATAACGAAATTCCCTCACAAAATGGGGCGGCTAAAACATCTTAAAAATATATGCATGCCTTCACGTTTGTAAAGGAATTTCGTTATAATGTTCAAAGAGTGTTCTGCACGCACCAATATCAATCAGTTGATATCGTAAGTCACCACAAAAGGTGTTCTATCATATTATAGTGATACAAAGTAATAAATAATTGACTAGTTTCAACCCGGCTCTATGAACTGCAATAGCTTAGTAGGAAGAGCGACCTTCTGATTAATACAGGCAAAAATCACAACCAATATTTTGTCTTTTTTTGTTTTATTGCTTATCTATCATGCTACTTATAGTAATAGTAATACTTTTAGGAAATTCCTTACGTAAATACTATCAATCATACTTAGGTATTACTTTTGAGTACTAACTTTACTGAAATACTAACTGTACTTGTAGTAAAACTTTCTTTGGTGAGGAAAGTAGAGGAGGTTACATTTCTCATTTCCGCTAACAACTAACGGTAATCATATTGACAATCGGTCAAGTTTAAATCTACAGAGCTTTGATGTTTATAAAAAATCGATTCATGTGTATTTTAATAATTGACGGAATACCTTCTGATTATTTTATTGCATGCAGGTTACCTTTTTCAATAAAACAGACTCTATGCATTCACTTTAAATGTTAACTAATTATGTGTGCCTATATAACTAAATAATGATGATTTTAAAAATGGTGTATTTATTTTGCATTCTTCAAGTGCATTTATGTTTTCATAAATCATTGACTATTGCATACACATATATTTTTAGAGGTCCACGATTTAGATTTATACGTAGAGGATTTTATGGAATTGCACCAACCTAGATAAAATCGTAATAAAAATAAATTTTTCCAATAAGGAAAACGGGGAGAGGGATTTGTGGTTTGTAGTCGGGTGAGTGAAAGCTGGGTCGAAGGAGAACGAATGTTTTTCAAGGGACATCAAATTCCAGAGAATGATCAAGTGTGAAAGTCGATGCATAGCCAATGAGATGAAGAACTGTGAGCATGATGCTTGTTGAATAAAAGTGAAGCAAAGTGGAATTTTCTCTTTGTGGTTTCCTCAGTGTGGTTCGGTTCAGTTGCAATCTTGCACATCACACAATCCTGTTCCTATCATCACTATCTAGCTATAGGCCAAAGGAAAGAAACAGTTTTCTTTGCTCACTTCATTTCATGTCGTCGCCCTCTTTCTAGGCACTACAAGTTAAGAATGTAATACCCAGCTCATCATATCACATCAGATCAGATCATACAGAAGACCTAGTCTTATGCAAGACGAAGCTTGAAATTTTGACATGACACGCTTCAGTTGAATTCAAAAAATACAAGCCCACGAGTTTATATTGTATTGGCACAGGGATATTATTTGTAGCCTTTTGGGTCTAACATATCTTAGGAAAAGGCAGAGGAGAGATAACATACGATCTAAAAGAAAATAGCTATCCTTATAGGAAAACCAATAAATTCGTGCAAAAGAAACCTATCTAACAATATCTGACTTGACTTTAGTAGATCAGACAATTTCCACAAAGCTAGGTCATAGTGTCATTTTGCTAGCAAAGATATACCTACTATACGTAGGTACGAGTAAATAATATTATAGATTCAGCTTTCAACTAGATACTAAAAATTTTTCTCAGAATACTTTCTCACAGATATATCCGGAGAAAGGATGTATTTACCAGAGCATGTGAAGAAAATAGCGATAAACTAAAAGTCTAGTGTGTGTCTAAGGAACTTATTGTTATACATTCTAAGTGATGAAAAATTTTAGAGTTGGAAATTGGAGCGGAGTTCAAAGTACATTAGTAGTTATGTATTTCGGCAGTGAAATACAATAAAGCAAAGTCCACGCACTAGAGTGGAAAGAGATGCGAAAGATCAATCTGCAGATATGAATAAATGTGAGAATAAAAGTGTGATGAGGAGAATAGAAGGAGTCTCTTTCAAAATCAAATCAACTCAAAGCTCAAATGAAGTGCGCTCTTCTACGGATTTATGAATATGATAACAACCTCCGACTTCATTTGACTTGGATTCATTTTGGCAAGGCTTCCCATATCTTCCTCCTCAACTTCTTCTTCCTCCTTTACCCAAATCCCTTTTCCTTTTCGCATGTCTATCTATCCACCACGTGTATGTATGTGTGAGTGCACAAGTTGATTTTGCATTATACAGTTTTACTCTTCGTTTATCTGATGCTATGTAATTCAGTAGTAGGTAGCTCTCAGCTCGGCTCGGATCAGTTCAGTTGATTGGAAGGCTTCCTGCCATTTTTTCCCTTATTGAGCTGATTTCATTTCATCACAAAAGGCGATACGAACCCAAGAAAGAAAGCATTCAAAAAGTAATGCACTAAATAACTAACTCGTAAATTCCTCCGCATAGAATGAACAACTATTGCTATCTTAGCCTTTTACAAAAGTTATAACCGTGTAGAGGAAAGTAGTTATTGAATTACATCGCTAGAATTACTATTATATAATAGCTTATAATACTCTCATTCATATAAATATCAGGCAGGCTAACGTTTTTTGCTTGCAATTCTTATGAACAATTGACAATTGTTCTTTTACTATAAGCAATTTGGCGAATACGAAAGAGAAAATTAATAGTAGCAGCATTATAATTATTTGCATTTACTATCCATATACCTTTTGAGTTGGTCATAATCATGATTCGTGAGCAGCATATTATACTCCTTATAAATAATAAAAGCATCTTGGGATAGTCAATAGACGACTATATTGATATTTGGTAATGACTTTTTATCGTGATTTTAGTAGGTATGCAAATAACTTTCATAAATTAAAAATAACACTCACCTATACCACAAATGTCTATAATTACTAATGTAAATGAAAGATGAAATCGAAAGTTTTTGTTTGCATTTAATGAACATGCAGAACAATAATATAATGAGTTTATTGAGCATAACTTTTACTTACATTGTTCATTTCTGCTTTCAAAATAGTTTTCCAATTCAGCCTATTCAATTGCATAACATTTTGTAACCACATTCACTTTAGTACAGTTGTTAGATTAAAACAAGCTAATTCTATTGTTGCATAACACAGTGTTTGATTGCAAAAATTATTAAGCAATTGTCTTAAACTTTGTAATTATCTATTACTAAATGACGAAGATCAAAGTGTTGAATTTTTTAGTTGCATTATGTAATATTTTATCATTCAATTTTTATGGTTTAGCAGTTAGAGCTAGAGACTCAGGTTGGCTAAAAGTTTGTGAAAATGGTGAAAATCAGGCACCTTATGAAATCCGGTCCCCCGTTTGTTCCAAAGGGATTTGGCTTTCAAAGCCTAGAGCATTAGAATGCATTTGTGCTAAGGGAGTGTAAGAAATTAAGATTCTTTAATTTTATTGCATTCAACAATAAGGTTAATTTAATAAAAGAGGTCCAAAGCTACAATGTTTTTTTGCATTTCAGGTGGATACTGTCAAATGATTTTTGTGACAAGAAATGGACGTTAGTTGTTGGCAATGGCCATTGCTTCCAAATTCTTGACAAGGTAATTAGTAATTAATTAATTGCTTACACAAGCTGTTATCAACTCAAATGATCTACAGATTGTGACATTCAGAATATAATTTGTTAATGAAAAATTTTGCAGGTGCGTTCAATTAAATTTATTGGAAAACCGGATGAACCGTTTGCCTCTTCTACTTTCACGGGGGCGATGGATTTAGCTAACTTGGTTCAAATTTCTGGGGGAAGTTATTCAAATCATATAAATTCGGAAGCTTCAGTTGTGATTGGGATCAACCCTAAATACCCTGTGCAAAGAATCGACACAGAAATCTGTCTGGGAAAAGGAAATCAAAGTAAACCAGTTCACATTTACAGGAATGCTCATGGCAAATTCAATCAATGGAGAACTTTATACAATCGTGACTGTTCCCCATTGGACTACGAATATCAATTGGATATGGGGGAGCTTTATCGAGGTATCTTTTCATATTCTAAAGCAATTAAAATGTTTTGTGAAAAATTTTATGGTTGTTCGGGTAAGAAGTGCAAATAAATTCCAAAGAGTCAAAAGAATTATTAATTATTCCAGATGGGACGGTTTTGCCTGCAGACATTGCAATAGGGAAATGTCAAGAAATGTGCCTTTCTTCAAATAATTCTGTAAATAATTCACAACAAGGGAGAATTGGGAGAAGTCTCCTTTCTTATTTGAACATGTCAATGCCAACACCACCACTAATAGAGAATATGACAGAGACAGGGAAAATACGAGGGAGATCTGCCTTTGCAACGGTTGTGGAAGTGAAACCTCCTTTTGATGTGAAACCAGGAACCCCTGGGGAGAAGAAATTAGAATGTTTGACAAACAGAGCCCAAGTAACACAAGATCCGAAACAATACGAAATTGAGACAAAAGAGCAGACAATAAGAATGATAGGAGCACATCTGAAACCTTTATTATTAAATGTGACTGCCTTCGAGGTGAACACGAAAGAATATGAATATTTCAATACGGCGACAAAGGTCTTTATAAAAACCTGCCCGGGAATTAAATCTGACATTGGAAATGTTACCAAGGCCTTGTCAAAAATGTGGGGGTGGCTTCTTTGGGAATCTCATGATAAATTCACCCATATGGAATCTCCAGACGAAGATACACACACTAGAATTTTAGATACATTAGTTCAATGCTCCAATGCATCATCTGCTGACCTTTTTATTAACGACAAAGTAGTTACACCTACACCCAATCCACCCCCAATTTCATGCAAAAGGAAGGTATGTCTACCTACAAAAATATTTTGTACATTCTCAGAAAACCTCTAAATAGATTACCTTAAATATTACCTTAAATTACCTTAAATAGAATACTTAATTTGGGGGGCCATAAAACATCTTCGGTGTTGATAAAAGAAATTCAATATTAATACATTAGTCATTAACGTCTTTGGTGTAATTCCTTTGTTTATTTATTCATCAGGAATACAGTGCGATAGGAACTCGTTACAACGGTACAGCAAATGTCACTGTAAATGGAACACTGCCAGACTATTTGAAATTTGATAAAGAAAAACACGATTTGGTCATCGAAACAGCATGGAAAATCATTTTGGTTATGTACTACCGCTGTGCTTCATTTTATGTCGAGAAAAATGCAACTATGGAGTTGAGTTATTTGATGGCAAAGTTACAATCTTTCTTCAATGAGAAAATTGTCAAACGCTGGTGAGAAAATCGTAAGAAATGTTTTTCTTAGAATGAAAATGAAATTCTTATCGTGTATTTTATGTGGCAACGCAGGACGGACAGCAAAGATTCTTGGACAATTTATAGTTTTATTCTTTTCGCCTACGATTTGGAAGCCTACTCTGAAAATACGGACAGATGTGTAGTCTACTCAAAGGAGTTATCCGAATTTCCTAATTGGCTGTTACGACCTAAAGTACCTTGCACCGAAAATGACCTATCGAGCTCGAGACCGTAAGATATTACAGCATATCCCATGTAAAACAAGTTAGCCAAAGCTAAATTACATTCTAAAATATTTATGATTACGTACCTTCTAGGAAAAGAAGTATACAAAGGGAAAATAAACTGCAGAAAGTTTGGGATGCAAGTGGTTACTGCATTAATGACTTTTTGGACCCGGTGACCAAATTAAAACACAGACCTAGCAAAGGTTGCTCAATCCAACGGAAAATGAAGAAATAGTTTCTTTGCGATCACAAAATGTTGTCATACTCATTTTTTGTTAAGTTATTTTGTTAAACTTTGTCATTTGTTTTATGTCACGAGAAGCGAAACATTAATTTTTATCGTCTTCGCAGTAAATTATGATAAAACTATTTAACATGTGCATACATTTACTTTTACGCTATAATTTATTGATAACCTTAGGAAATTCATACACCATTTACAACAAATTACATACGTATACTATTTAAAAATTATTTGACAATTTAACTAGCTAATTTTAAGGCGGGGATTTATAGATATAAATGAGGATTTTGAGCAAGGACAATCTTCATGGGTATTATTTAAAATTGCAAATATAACTATTATAGTATATAACTGTCACAATACAATGGAATAAGAAAAATTCCTACTTTTTTTGCGAAGTCGCTACTCCTCCTGGGGTATTAGACCCAGAAAGACAAGAAGAATCTTGCTGGAGAGTTGAAATGTGGCTGCATAGAAGTCCGCTGAAACATTAATCATTTTGCTCTCGGATTTGAAGATATTACTGTTTTTGTAATTCATTGCGCTATATTTGGGCATCAGAGAGGAAAATGAGAAATGTTCCAGCGGACTGCAGCGGACTGACACATTTCAACTCCCCAGCAAGATCTTTCTTGTCTTTCTAGGTCGAATGCCCCAGGAGGAGGAATAGCGAGATGAAAAATAAAGATAAGAGGGAATATAATAGTCGGAAAGGTTACTATAAGCAATGCGGGACTGTTATTCTTACTAAAACATTTACGGTATCATGTTGCCAATTTCATCAAAGAATGAATTTTAAAAGTCCCCATGGCTTTAAATCTGTATCAATAATTTATTAAAGTTTGACATAGAATATGAGACATCGACATCATAAATACACAAAAGAGAAAATAATTGGAAAATGGACTGCAAAAGTAGGAGCGTTCATTTTCGTACTGCTGCTGAATAACGTTCACTGAGTTGTGCAAAACGCCAAGTTCTTAATTTGTACTTTTATATACTGTCGATTCCGGTTTTTTACGTTGTTACTACTCTATTTAAACTTTAACAAGTGACCAATCAAGCAGATTAAGATGAGCAACAAAGGAAAAGTCTCTATTATCACAGCCAACAATAATAGGGCAATACTGATTTATGGAAATGGTGTGGTAATTGAGTGCACTAAGAACATTGGAACAATAACAATTGGAAACAATAGCATTATATTTTGTGCCAATAACGTTGGTCAAATAATTGTTGGAAACAATTGCACGGTTATTTGTCCCAATAACGTCGGTCAAATTACCACCGGAGGCCAATGCAATATCGTCAACATGAACCACAACAAGGGAACTGTTATTTTCGGGCCTAACAACACAGTAAAATCATCGGAAGGGAGTACAGGAATGACTATCACTAGTACAGGAATGACTATCACTGGTGGAAATGGAAACAAATTCAAAGTGGCCAGCACGAACCGAAACAAAGGAAATTTTATTTCCGGGAACAACTTAACAGTTCGATCATCGGAAGGGAATAATGGAGTGACCATCACTGTCATTGGTAGAAATGCCACAACATCCTCCAGTAACCCGAATAAGCGATGTGCATCGACGGATGATCCAGAATTGGCCAATCCGCTAGCTACAAAGGTTGCAAAATTGCTCGACTCATGGGGAATGGTCATCACAGATTTAAATCCATTAAACTACAACAGTAATGGAAGCTCTGCTGTCCGCGTTGTTAACAGTACAGAACCTGGAAATCTTAAAGCAATCTGTGACCAAACTTCAGATGCAGGTCATCAGGTGCAGTCAACTGGCGATGAAACAATTGTTTTGGCATCTGACTCGACTTCAGAACCCCCTTCATCAGAAAAAGGAAGCGACAAGGTCGTCGTCATAAAGGAGGTTCCAGACTGCAATATATGCTTGGAAAGAAAAAGAAACATTGCATTCTTGTGTGGTCATACATGTTGCTCAGTATGCGCTGAAAAACTCAAAAATTGTCATGTCTGCGGAAAGGAAATTGTGGATTACATTGTTTTACAGGATTTTTGAAAATCAAATCGGACGAAACGGGACAAATAATATTAAAACGAGCATCTCTCTACTAAATTTTGCATTCTGCTATTCTCCGGTTGATTATCTCTTAAGAAATTACATTCTAAAGCTTAATCTAAAGCAATCATGTTTTAAAGATTAAAATGGTTCACATGATGTAAAGAGTCAAATAGGGTAGGTATACTAAAATTGCGATATAATATTGGCACTACTATGAAACTAATGATGACAAAGTGTTTAAAGACTATATTTACACAGGTGTGAAAAGTTTTGGAAGTATAAATTGATGTGATTCGTTTTATGTGAGTGGAAAGGGAAATAATAAATACAAGATTGACCATGTATACACTTTATTATTTAATAAAAATGTGATTTCATGATATCCAACAGTTTCTACAACAGTATTTCTTCCGATTGTGCACTAATTAAATGATTTAGATATTTTATTTGCATATTTCTTTACACATTTGCATACGTTACAGATATAATACAATTTTCTCCTGCTTACTATCTGTATACATATTATTACTAGGACTTGCCTTTAGTCATAAAATAGATCTACGAATATGGAGTTAAAAATTTCAGAAGTTATAAGGTGAAGCAAAATGAGAGAAACACTTAAAATTATGATATAGCTTGAAAATACTTATTGGTTTGATAGAGTATTTATATTTTGATTTCTTTATATTAAGGGTGCTAATTGATAGGAATATATGACACCATTAGTACAGATGTTTGGCCTTTAGTTGCGATTGTAATATTATCTTGGATGGATTGTGCCCTGGTGTTCAGTCAATATTTCTGACAGGAAAGGATGAGGATTTTCGGAAAGAATGTGAGAAATTTTCCACTACAAACAATACTCAGGTCATATCGGAAGTGTATCTTAGGATATAAGGGCGAGGATCTAAAGACAATGAAAATATCTTGCTGGAGGAAGGAACACAATGACATCACATTCACATCTGATCGGATCACATGAAGGAAAAGACTGGAAGACACAAGTGAAGCCTACTTAGCTCTTGTCTTACTCCAGAAGAGAAGAGTGAATGAGTGTCTCCGAGGCATTTCATTTCGTGTCACATTAGATAACTCTAGATTTGATATACTGCATATATATAGCATTTTTCTTCACGTCCATCCAACTTCTATGTGATATAGTTACCCAAGAAGATATTAAGTAGCAGTAGAAGGTTGAAGGTGGAAGGAATAGATTGTAATTGTAGTTTGAGTCACTGAAGTCAATAGTCGATTTACTCTTCCACTTCCATTATTTTCCATTAGTGAGAGAAAATCTGTTGCTTTTCTCCAGGAAAAAAAGAAAAGCTCTAGCATTCCCAAATTCCCAACTCTTCTCACAGAGTCACGTGATGCCAATTCAGTTGTTAAGTGTATTAACTTTGGAACAAGCAAGGCAAGACATTTAAGCTGTGAGTGTGTGACTCAACTGAGTAGGTAATGTTTGAATGTGTTATCCCAAATGAGTCAATGAGTAATTATTACTCACACGCAGTAATCCTATGTCAGGGACGATGACGCTATCTGTTTCTTTTAGACAGGGACAAGCCTTGTTATTTAAAAGACTAGAACTCTGTCACCAGTAGATAGAAAAACACTGTGAACTTTTAGAAAACTAAATACGAAGACACCATTAAATTTAGATGATGGAATCGAATCTTCCGAAATTATCATTAAATCTAATCAGCCGAGCCTGATCGATAGCCTACTTTTCCTTCTCTTCAACTTCATACTCTTATTTCATTCCACAGAAAATTACTTGCTTAGTTTATTTGGCAGACTTAGATATTATGTCTGTCTCTTATCTATCTCCTCACAGGTATATTAGTCGGAATAGACTACTCTTCTCTTGCTCCAGAAACTTTCGTCTGGAATCCGATGTACTATTGAAGAATTCTTGAGAATCAAGTTTCCTTCAGTTATCTAAGGTACCTAATACGTTTTGTCCTCGCTAGTTTTGTTTTGTCACGTCTCATCCACTGTCCGTTTTCAAAGTGTCACCTAACTTATTTCCTTGTAGCCTTTAGCTTTCTATCTGTATACTATACATATTCTTCTAACGATAGATATTAAGTATATCATGATAGAGCTACCTACTGATTTATAATGCTGGAGATTGTGAAGATAAATAGTTATAGTCAAGAAAATTGACTCTATCTTCTTCGCTCAATAAATATATGGACGTATATTAGAATAAATCAACTACTGTTCGTTGTCCGGTTATATTATATCTATCTATCTCTCTCTTTTAGGTACTTACAATTATGAATCAGTGAGCTGAACTAAATACGTTACACAGTTTTGGTGTTTTCCCAAGAACAAATTAGATTAGTTAGCTACCTGTTTGTGTCTCTTCACATTCCCTATGTGTGGCTTGGCTATATAGGTAAGGTAAGGATAAGATAATGTTATTTTCAAAGATTTTGTGGCTAGATTCCAGTCTCAAGTCTACTCTCTTCGTTTTCTTTATTTTGTTATGTCTGGCAAGTTCAAGCCACATCTACGTCAATCTCGATTACTCTTGCTCCGTTTCTTCACAGCCAGTCACTCAACGAGATAAGTACATTGGTAGTAGCTAGGAAGTGATGGATTTCAGCTTGAGAGTTAAAGACAGTGATTGAGTTTACGTTGTGATAGGAAAGAATCTCGCTCGCATCGAATTACATTAGCTCTACCTGCACTATGTGTCATCCTAGAGATACACTTCACAGATTATATTCTACTTGTAGCACTTGTAAGTTAAAGGTTATGTTACGCACACTAACCGTTTCTTATTGGGCTTCTTCCTTATAGTGGGTGACTCAAGAACGACGAAATTCAAGGGATAAGATCCTTAAAATCATATGATTCTCAATATTTTTTATCCACGCAAATGGGCAAAACTTTAAAATGGTAAGGCAGGTATCATACATCCTTTTTTTTAAAAATCTACCCACCTACATAGTGCAACTTTGTGTCAATTTGGAAATCCTTATAACGTGATAATTGAAACTTTAATCTACACATTCTAACGTCAAGACTTTAAAATTTTATATTCAAATGTTATATGATAGCGTTAAAATATCCAAAAATATGCATTCTTCAGTTTTTATTTTCTTAAATGTAAAAATAAATAAATAAATTAGTGAGTCACAGACAACGTTAGTAATAATATTGATTGGAATAATATTGTCAGCTAATGGATTAGATAATAGATTCTAGTTTCAGAACGTTCTTGGATTAGTCGCACTGCCTGAGCTGTGGTACTGGCTAAAGAAATGACAAAGAAATTAATGTGGATATTAATTGTATATAGATATATAATATCCGTTTACGTATTATCAAGATACACATCCTTGTGTGACAAAGATTAGTAGATGAGGAGTAGAGGAAACTCTATTAGATTAGACAAAAGGAAAAAAATGTATTTGAAAATAAGCTCTTTTTTCTTTGTTAGTGACCCAGAGAGTAAATAGGAAAGAGTGAAAAAGTCAAAGTAAAGAAAACTGTAGAAATCCGAGTATAACAGAAGATAGTAAACAGAAAGCGAGGCCAAGGAGCCAGTCAGAGGTAAAGTTGTGATAGCGTCAGAAAATAAGTTTATTCTGCTCTGTGGTCCATTTGTGAGATCAAGACATATTATAAGGACAACGACAGAACTCCTGGAGTTGCTCTGCCTTTTCATCTCTCTTTATTGTACGTTATGTCCCGCTGGGGAATTCACCAGTATAAAATTAGGATTAATTTGCTGTTCGTAGCCCAGCTTTCTGTTTACTCGTAGTGGATTGGGTTGGACGGGCGGGACTGGAGTCCAGACTCGGGTATTTGTATTAGTCACCTTGCAATAATATAATAATGTGACCACACTAAAGTCAGCACATGGCTTTACTTATTCCAATAAAAACACAGTTAGCTTACATACAATCACGAACATAGCAAGCAAAGTTAGTTTATAGCAGCCGGAGAATCCTCATCTCACACTACAAATGAATGGACGACGGACTTCCAAATGCCGGAGCAATCTCACACACTTGGAAAATGTGATACACTTTCCTCCTCCTATATGTGTGATGTGTTGTTGTGAGTACTGCAGATTCCAGGCTTAAAGTTTCAGTTAATAATGAGCGACTGCACCTGGACATCTATACATTTCATTTAATCATGCCATATCATATCACTTTTCCTTAATACTTTAATACCCTAATACCAGGACAAAGGTACTTCACCAATAATTTATGAAGGAGCGGCAGCTGAATCAGTTTTACACAGCATACCGGGATTAACCGAATAAAATTCTACTACAAGAAGGACTTGAAATTTAAAACATGAGATATCTTTACAGCCCACTACATCAATATCAGTAATATAGGTACTTATTGTTTATTATTTTGTGTTAATCATTGCAAAATGCAAATTCACTTAGCCATCGCCATCGGATGTCGTTTCTAGGTCTTCGGTGTAGACAAAAACAACTATAACATTTGGTTGATTATTCTCATTAAAGAATTTCGAAAGTTTTAATTGTTTAGAGATGCTATTAAATGGAATAAAATTAATAAACATTTATGTGCAGCATCAAAGGGTGACTTGACCTACGAAAATGAAATGTAAGAATTATAATAAATGCTTGATTTAATTAGAAGCGGATTTATTCATTGGATTTAACTATTTTATCAAGAAGAATTCAAAAATTATAAGTATTTCGATACTTCGTTTACTTTTGGGCGGATAGAATGATGTTTTCATAGATTTCATCTATTTACCATTTACTACAAACATATTGCTACCTCTGCCTGGTCAAAGATTAAATTTGTAATTGCACTTATAATATTAAGTAAACTATTTATAGTGCTAAGCTAAATGCTACAGTGTGAGTTAAAGCAAGTAGTAGATAGAGGTAGGGTAGAGGTAACCCTGTAGGAATACTAAAAGAATCCATGTCATAATTAATAATTTGCTAAGGTAGAATTTATCCATTTACCTATTTCCGTATGTCAATTAGAGATTTGAAAGCGTGTCTATAGCTTGATCGTTTGATGTATGAGTGGATAAGTGGTGAGTGGAGATTGAATGTATCCAGCCATTAGGTTAAATTATTAAAGCAACCACAAAGCTTTTAGCGGCTTTTATTACACCTGCCCCTCCTGTTAACCTAAAAATCACAGTTGGTGTAATAAATGCATAAGGACACGTAGTAGCAAAGAACTACCCGGTAGGTAAAGAATATAAATTCATGTAGTAATATCATGAAAGGTATAAGTAGATGAAGCGTGATAACTCGTCCATTTCTATTGTGTACTCTTTTGTGTTTTTCTATTTTATTTCTGTTGAATTGACTTATGCCATTAGTGCTCCATATAAAACAAAGTGTGTTAGCAAGGAAGCTTTTTCATTAAAGATGCCCTATCATAGATTTGTGGAGTAGCTAAAGAGTTGGAAGTTGGAACTGTGAAAAGGAAGACTAGTCAAAGTTGCACACAGGAGTTAACACACGAGTAGGTAATAAAAGTGCAGATAGAATGAAGTCATATAGTTTAATTGTAGACATTAGGGGAAGTGAGGGAAGACACAAAGAGTTTCTATTAAATAATGCAGAGAGATACAAGTACTCTCATACAATTCACCAAAGTACTAGTCAAGTTTAACGAACCACTGCATACATTCTCAACTCTTCTCGTATGAATATGAATAGTGCAGCGCATCTGAAAAGCTGTAAATGTGAAAGAGTGTGGCTAACCCTTTTCCGTCCTGCATTCCGAATTAAAGTAGCCCCATAGGATAGCATTTATAGTTAGCCCTGCAAACAAAGGGTCCGTAATTCTATTTACTTGCGTTGCGGCTCTCTTATTTCTACCCATCAGACTCTTCCTCACCAATAATTAAAAGAAATGGATACGCTAATGTTGTACATATGGCAAATCCAATATACATCCTCAGTTTATATGTACATAATTTCTCGGCACTTATTTCGAGAGAAAATGTTATTTACTAAACTCTTCCGTTACTCTATACTAAAAGAAAACTATTTTTACAAACTTTTATAGGGTTAAATATTGCAGTGGGAATCTCCTAAAAAAATTCTGTACGTGCATCCCATGTTCTCGGACTTTGTTTAACAAATGTAGAAACTAAGTGCTCATCTCTTATTTCTTTGTGTGAGTACATACATGTGGCTAAAGGAATTTGTCCACATACACACAAAACTAAATTTTGTTTTCACTAAAAGCATATGTACATAGATATAGATTCTAAATGGAAAATCCCATCTAAATATAATGTAGATATATAGTTACATATGTTTAAGGGTATGTTGTACTATGTAAAGTGGACATGCCGTCAGACTATAAATTTCCACGAAAGCCACAATACATACAGGGATAAGATCACGACAATTCAACTAATGTGTAACTAACAAAAGCGGAAGGGCTAAACGTATGCATTATGTAAGGGAGCTAAATTAGTAAGTACAGGACGTGAGCTTCTCTGATCACTTCTATTATGCAGGGCACAGTGCAATTCCCTAAAGTGATCAAATCTCTAGTCGACCATTCCCTTATAATCCTCCGTCCACCACCACTCGCCAGTTATTCCTCCTTCCAAATTTTCAGACTTTGTTAATCTCAAGCAGCCGACTCTATTTACATTGACAGAAGTTACTAATGGTCATTTGTTTCTCCAAAACGAAAAATACTCAACATAAGTAGGACAAATGCAGCGTACTCCACAGTGAGTAACAGGAAAAGATCACATAATGAACATAATACTCTATAGAGTACAACTATTAGTTACATATGTTCATTACTAGGAATCATTAGCCATTTTCCTAAAGGACATTCCTCATGTTTCCGGTTTTCATTTCAGGACTTTATTTTTAAGCATCTTGCACGTGAACTGGATTTGTAACCCTAAAGATATAAAATAAAAATTATAACCCTAATGCAGATTTAATACCTAGCTTAAAAATTAAAATCAAAATTATTTACTTGTTGCGAATTGCGATTTGAAATGCACTTATTTTATTCTGTTTCTCATATACAATTGTTAACAGAAGCAATCTGCTAAGACGTTTCAAAGCATACTTCAGTTTTGTTGAAATAAAGTATACGGATTCAAGTTATACAATGTAAATCTTTTAAATTAGTTTTGTTACTGATACTGATGATAGGGAAAAGAGCGGAAATATATTTCACCTAGTCTATATAATGATACTGATGCAAGATACACATCACCATTGCAAACTATTAGTGTGACAATTCAAAGTCCTCAAAATCTTCGAAAAGACACGTACAAGGATATCACAGAGCATGACAACAAGCAAATGACTGAAAAAATCTTTAGGATTGTATATGTTAAGTAAATATCTAGATATCTGCATCAGAAATAAATATACGACCCTAGTTTTCTTGAAGTACTTACATGTATAGCTGTGCATACCTTAAATCTTAGGGATTCATTGACTATACTTAAATTAAGGACTAATGTATGCCAGCAAATGCATTTACAGAGCTTATAGAAAGAAAAGTTCTTGTGTATTAATTCTACATTGTATCTTGTATCCATGTGACACTCTAATATTATGAGGATGGGAAGTGTTCAGAGACGTAACATAATCCGAAGAGATGTGATCCATATCCTCTGTCTCTCTGTCAGTTCAGTCCAGCTGACTTGAAGCCAATGAGCCCGTCTCGTCTGTCTCACTCCTCCACATCGGTTACGTATAGTCCTCCGGTCAACTCAACACCAAACTGACGACGGACAGACAGACTAACTGAACAAAATTGATGTGAGTGACTGTGAGTGAGTCGGTGAGGAAGCGATTTATCTCTCTCTCTTCTATCTCTCCTCTTCCTATTTCTGTAATTTGAGACGGTGGGCTCGTTGTGGTGCAGCGAAGACAAGAGGAGACAACAGAACTATTTGGGAAAGGTCAAGTCACTTTTACTCATTTTTTAAACGGTCATTTGACAATGACAATTAACTGATTATCTCTACTATTCCTGTATCTATTCAATCCATATTGTTTATACCTGCACACTCTTTTGTATCTCTGTACTATAATGGTCATTTGTTTAATGGTGAAATTATAACAAATCTATGAAGACATATGAAATTGGTCTACTCAACATTTTTGTATTGAAATAAATACAGAATCGCAACAAAAACAATATTTTTTTGTTACATAACTATTGTATAGGTAGAAAATGACAACAATTTTGTGAGTTTTATTTTATACTTTAAGACTAGTTGAAATATTTACTACCCAATATAACATCTGCAGTTATTCTTAGTATAACACTATAAAATTCTATAGTGGATTATTATCAGTAGGTCTTTTACCTTAAAAATCGAATATAAAATGACGAAACTATATTTTATAGAACATTAGAGTATTTTTGTGTGTGAAGTGTGTTTGTAGTTTGCTTGCATTGCACTTAAGCAATATAAAGGAACGGCTAGAAGAGCAAAGTCATACAAAACCAAAGCAAGGCAAAGGAAAAAAGTTTGAAAGTTAACTTATTGGAGGTTACTTTGCTTTAGCTAGCCACATTGTTAAAGCTTATTTATATTGTTATATAGGCTAAGGCTAGGTCGTCATCTATGCACAACTGCACTTCTATATAATTTAGAGACACTTGATACAGTTTACTAGTTATATAGACTGTATCACGGTATAATATTTCAATGTGCTATAGAGAATTGTAACTGTATGGACAGGGGAAGAGAGAACCAGTGTAAATGCAGTGTGGAAAGATATAGTTGAAAGATGTCTTTTGGGAAAAGCAATCCTTCTTCCGTAGTTTGACACGATATGCGGTGGACAGGAGGCTATGACCAGGGAAAAGCTATTTCTAAACCTAGGCAAATATTTGCTACCTAAATAGAAAAGCCATACACTATAGGAATGTATTCTATAGAGAGAGAGAGAGAGGAAAAGAACTTTTCTGATTGCCATCATAACATGAGCAAACATTGAATGATTCTTAAAGTTGCAGAGAGGTCTTGGCTTTTGCCTTGAATCCTTTACTTATCTTTGTCCATTGCATAAATCTTGTCTCTTGGCAATCTTAATGTACAAAATGCATCCTTTTTTCTATAACAATTTCGTTTTTGCTTATTGGATTGAAAATTGAAAGATGCCCTTTTACTAATCAGTAATCAGAGCTAAAGAAACAGGAATTTCATTTAAAGTGTCTAGAGAAAATAGAATCTTATAGAATCTTTTAGAGATAAAATAAAGTAAGAAAATGGGAGCAATTCTTGCCGAGGAGTTTGTGAGTGTTTGGTTTATAGACTATCAGTGGATGTAGTAGTTTGAGAAATTCAGAATGAATTGAATTGACTTTAGTGTTAGCATTATTAGGATTACATTACGACTGCCTTGAGAGTCTAAGTTAGTATGAGTCACTCTGTGAGACTTTTACTATTGCACCAAATTGCATTGCTACCTCTCTCTGCATCGTAAATATGGTTCGAAGACTTGGAAGACTGTAAGGAGACAAAGTAAAAGCGTATGCTCCCAGAATGCATCCTTCTTCATAGTATAAACCATTCCTTTTCTATTATTGTGGCTTCTACATAAATACTAAAAGTTCCTGGATATAACAGTATTTACTTTGCTATAAGGAGAAAACCAAAGCATTTCCAGAGAAATGACAATATATTGGTGTAGCAAATGTTTGTAGAAAATCTAGAAGTGACTATATCGCTCTATAATATCGTCGAACCACTACTGTACGATGCTAACTATAGTACATTTACGTGTGTATTGAAGTCTTCTCTCTCTCTCTTTGCTCCAGTTTAAGTTGAGTTGCTTCTTTCGACTTTCATCACGGATCCTGCGACAAGTGACTACATTTGGAGACTTATGAGTCTCACAGGAATACTGAAAATGCCACTTTTCTAACGCCTTCAGTTCACTTGACTTGACTTGCTTACTCCGAACCGTCCTCGCCCTTTTCTTAACCATTCCTTTCGTTTTCCTCTTATTTTCAACCTTTTTCTAGTGTGCATACTCAACACGAGTGCATTTCATATGATCTGTGTATAAGATTATACTCTTCACTTTGTTCTCCAACAACACTTGGCGTCCCACTGCATGACATTCTTTTCTTGCCACGGACTTCCTCTTTTCCACTGCCTCCATCCCCCTGTCAGCACAAGACTAATAGAGAATAACATGATACACACAAATGAATACAGAGATTTATCTTTTCCCTACACTTCCTTTTAAATGTTTCATAGTATCTTACTATAATTACCCAACTTATTTTCTCTCTTCTTCATTTTCTTGCTAAATACTAACCTCTGAACTGGTCCATTCTACTTTATTCTCTACAACTCCGCATCCTACAAACTGTCAATTATGTTTCTTCAAAAATACCTGAAAATCAGTCATCAGTTTAAATCTCTATTTTTACTACAAAATGCTAATTATAGAGACACAACATCGATTCGATCTATTATCAATGCGTGATGTAATTAATATTATTTTTAATTTACAGAAACGGATTGTGAATATTTAGCATTTAGTATTACTAATTACTAACTGTACACAACACAAGTACCTACCTAGGTAGTTCGAATAATTCATAAAAATTGCTTCACTCAATTTTCAAATNCAACACAAGTACCTACCTAGGTAGTTCGAATAATTCATAAAAATTGCTTCACTCAATTTTCAAATTCTGTTAAAGTTGAAACTAGAAGTAGGACATCAATCATACTGAACCTGAACTCAATTTACTTATCAAATAAAAATACGGTAGATTTATATAAATTGCAGTTTAATATTTGCATTGACAATTATATTTATATTATATGTGTAAAATTATGTGTCTGTCTGTGATATAAAATATTATGAATGTACCTATATATTAGCTTATTGTGAGGTATGAATGAAAGGAGGAATTTGTTAAATTTATCCACATAGGTAGGTATTCGATTATTTTGGATGGTAGTGTGAGCAAAAGGTGAGCGTGCTGAATATTTCCGCACTATCCGCCCTCGCCTGCTTGACAATATGTTGGAAAAAGTTTTCTCCTTTCAAGTACTTTTCATTTCTTGATTCAAAATTCGAAACAAGTTCTTGGCAAGTCCTAATGTAATAAAGTTACTATGAAGAGATGTTATCGAAGAAGAAAAGAAATCTAGCGATAGAATGAAAGAAGAAGAAAATCCATCCCCCTTTCAGTCTTCACACTTTCTCTAAGAAAAGGAAAACTATTCAGGACAGAAATTGTGAATTGGAAGAAAAAAGAACGTCAGCCTCTCCTGTCTACTCTACTTTGTATCTTGTAGTTGTCTGTTGTGAATTTTAAATGCATTTCTCTTATCACCATTTTTTTCCATACGAGAAAATTCCCTACAAAGTTTTTCACACTTTATTTTATGTTGAGAAGTTGTATCCAACAGAACATGTGTACACAGGGAAAAATTCTGTGAGCTACGAAAAGAAAAACGACTGTGGTTACTTATAGCGCATTTCAACTCTGAATGCAATCAGTGCCTTGTGTTTTTATGAATGACTCGATGAAGAAAGTAGGTTTGTCATCTGTAAATAGAAGTTTTTGAAATTCCTAGTTGGGCATTTTAAAAAGTAATGAGTATAAAAGAGATGAATAAATTAGAATATTTAATGAGAAACTGCATGATTATAGATACAAAAGATAATGGAGAAATATACATTGAAAATACATGACTTAACTTAGTAACTCTCAATAATTACAGACACGGTAAATAATGATATATAATAGAATAGTAGATGCTGTACGATCTAGAATGAATTATTATTGGCGTTATAAAAATTAGAGAGTGATTCAGTCAAAATGTAAATCTCTCTTGCAAATAGGACAACAGTTGCTCAAACTTTTAACACAAAGTCGAAGGCAATTTGTGTGAAACAAATGTTGACACGGAGTGACTCTGGCGTGTTTCATCGTGCTCAGGCAAATGGCACAGACATCGTCTAAAGTGCTCAGTTCGTCTTCCGAAGCCATTCTAAAGCTGGACACAAGTCCTTCTTCTGATTCTAAAGTGTTCTTCAGAAGATTCAATGATTTATAGAGAAGATAGACATTAGCATAGAGTGTTAGCAGAGTTAATTTCGGAGACGGAAGAATTGGCAACAACATCACAACATTCGAAGTGACAATGATGAACTTGATGATGAGTGTTGCATAGAGTTTCTCTAGCCCAAGTATTCTCTCTTGAACTAATGGGTACGGGATGTAGGTAAGGAGATTTGGCAGAGCATCTTGTATACATTTTTCCGTCAGAATGTAGTAGGTCAAAGTAATAACGACATATGATCTTGTAGGACAGTAATGTTCCAATCCTTGTTCCAGTCCCAAAACTGTCAACCCAAAAATATGATTGGTTAGTTTATTGCACATGCAAATAATATAAATCTAAGATGAGAGAATTCCTCCATTACTATCTAGCGTTAGATTCTAGATAGACACTTACCTAAAAGCATACAAACAACTGTCACGACAAATGTCACAAGTTTCGTCCATTCGAGCACAACTTTTGTTGCTGACATTGCTAAGTGTCTAATCTGACTTGACGGTGCAAGATTTACGCTCATATTCCAATCTTCCTTCTGTATCACTTCCTGTAAATAAAAAATTCACATTATCAGACTCAGCATAAAAGTAAAAGTATGAAGGTAGTGAAGTGAGGATTTTAGAGACACGTTTTTGAGCAACATGCCAAAGGTTCACTAATCTTCCAGTTGCGGTGTATAATTGCATCCTGCGACGCATTTCTATTTGGCAAAGCTATATTTAACTGACATCATCCTATTTTACTGTAGTAAATGCAGTTGGTTGAGAGAGTGGAACACGCAGAAGTCTAGAGAGACAGACATACCTTGACGTAGCAGAAGCAATATGCGAGAACGTTGTAGAACAGTAGGGAATACATACTCGTCACACGTTGCTCTTTTTCCAGCCCTAATGTCTTGTCACAAACTGTGAAGAAAACCATCTGCACAGAAAATAAAAATAAAACCATAAGTTAAGCTCTTCTGGAGCATGCTAACATATTCTCAAGTGGATATATATACCGAGTAGAAGTAGGTATTATTTTTCTATGCATCATATTTAGAATAACTATTAACGACTTAAGTGTTAGGTTAACCACATTGACGATAAGGATAGATACTAAGTTCCATTTTACGCAAATACAGTCAAACTCTTTGAAAGAAACCAATTCATAATATTTGATATGCAGTAATAGCTATTAAAAGAGTAGACAGTAGACACTAACCTGATTCACCATCATGTATAAATTCATGTTGACAAATGAGCTTTCACACTTGTCGAGTTTTGATTGGAACCTTGACGCAAACGGCTTGGCTTTAATGTACATTTTTTCTAGGCATCCTACATTTATTAAGAAATAGATTTTTTTCTCATGAATTATTAACCAAATATAATAGCATGCATGGAACATTTTTCTACGTGCTACACGTTTTAGCAACATGGATTCAGTCCATTCAGCACTACTTATTACTACTTTACGCCAGGATTCAGAGATGCGAATGACGCGATAATAAAAATAAAGCGATTTATATGGAAATTCATCTGAAATCGAAATATCCATATGGAATTTTCGTATATAAGCAAAATTTTATCTTCATTATTTGTCAGTCACTTCGTTTTCTAGCCAAAGACAACAGTTCTATTCCCTAACTGACATAAAAGCACCATATAAGGTAAGCTGAGAAACATTTTTTCGGGTTTTGTCTCTTAGAACAATTTTCTCAATGTAAAACGAAAAGATAGATTTTATTTCATAATTCCTCACGTTTGAACTTTAATTAAGGAAATAAACGAGTAAATAACTTACTTGATCCCCATTCCCAAATAGTGTGCAAAGGATACTGATAAATTACGCAGGCATAGAGTAATCCAATTCTTCCCATCATCAGAGGAAGCAAAAGTAAAATTAGAACTGAAATAGATATAGCAATGAACAGAGAATTACGCATCAGTGTCTACAGTGTCTAGATACACCCTTTTGTTTGTAAACAGAGTTGCTCTATTTTCAGAGAATAGATTCTCAAGCACATTCTAGAGAATTTTCCAGCACATTAGTAAACAAAGCAAGATATCGAATTTGTTTTTTGTTTTCTACGTACTGGAATCATCTTGAATGTATTCTCTTGAAGAGCAATCAAGTTCTGATGAAAACAGATATACATCTCACATCATGTAATATTCTATACTTACTTGTCTCTGGATTTCTATGCAAATCATAACAGCAATTTTTCTTTGATTTCGAGCAGCCGATAAGACTGTAGAACAATCCTGTAGGGGTATTTGAAAAATCAACAAGTCCATGGCGAGACGACTTGACTCGACTACGCACTTTCGTTATCAACCCCATTTTCTTTGTCAAAATGTGTACAAAATTCACCTTGAAACCGTTTTCCTAGGAATTAGGAATAAATGCTAAAATATTTATTTTTGAAACTAATGAAAACTGAATTTTCAGTCTTTATTAAGACGTTTGGTGTAGTAAACTTAACAGGGTTTAAAATTATTATCTCATTTATTTTAATAATCCTGCATTGTAACGGATAGATTTCGAAGAAACTTGTTAGTGCAATTTCTGTTTATAGTGTGTCACTGATCACTGAAGATTGTTTTATAGCCCCTTGATACTGTAACAGAAAGATAAATTTGATAATCGCTGTACTTGGTACTGTAATAGTTAAGTAAGTTAAGTTGACTGTTTCAGTTGTTGTGTAATATTGAACTAAGGCGAAAATGTGAACGTCCTGTATTTTTATAATAGATGCCCCTCCTCAAATTTTCCAAGCCGAACAACAGCCCAAAGTCA
>JABASI010000274.1:0-44910 GCA_019776505.1 Tomocerus nigrus
CGAGCTAACTCTGGATATAATATTTAAAACCTTTCAACTTTTAACGTGAAATTCCCAAAGCAAACAATTCTGCACGTAGCTAAGCACACGGCAGCACACACACATGAATTTAAAAGTGAACGTGTGCAATTTCCTATTAGGAAAACAAGGCAAAAAGTTTACTTTTCAGTGCTAATGTAATGTCGCCGTCTCTCTCTTCACTAGTAACACAGAAAAGAATCCCTGTCCTGTATGCGTTAAATAATGTTCGTGAAAAAGTTGGGACTATGAACTAAAGTACCGTAGTGGTTACTGCTGGAGTTGGATCAAAGAAAGTAAAGAGGATTTGAATTCGATCCATGCAGATAAAGTAGTGCGGTCTGTTGTAACTAAGTAGTACGTCTCCGCTAAAGTCCTTACGAAATCCTCCTAAAATACTTTCTTTTCACTCTAACTACATACATAGAAACCTACATCCAACTAAATATATAAGGACTAAGATATAACATGTGTTTATGTATCTACCCTTATATAACATCATAGCAATTCTCGCAGAAAAAAGGGCACCAGGTAGGTATTCACAAAAGACAGCCGAAGATCCGATCCAGTTATCTAAGCCACTATCACGTCAGATCAAGAAAAGAAAAGCAAAGCATCTTTGGTCACTGCCATTGCTATGTCTAAGTAGAAAGATAGATTCTAGGCATAGATTTTGTCTTGTCTCTTTATTTCTTCCTTCCTCCGACACAAGAACAAGATTGTTAATAGGAGATAGGACAAAATACTCCAATATAAGCCGTACGGTAGATATGCGGCTTTCCTTTTCAAAAAAGATAGATAAGTGAGCCGAAGAGACATCATCGCCATCACAGATAAACGAAGGAAGTAAGAAACCAGTGAGCAACTGCGAAGGAAATCGAGCCCATAACCAATTCTACTTTGTTTTCTTCCACACCATATCATATTTACTAAAGTATGGCTCTGTAGCACAATGCTAATGTCAGGCCGTTGTGTTTAAGAATAGCATTGGATTTGAGTGACATAGTAAAAGGATCCATCCTTTTGTAAAAAGTGTTCACATAGAGAGAAAGTCAACGGAACATAGTAGTGCTTTATTTAAGATGTGTGTATAAGATTGCGTGTGCTTGTGTGTGTTATACACGTAGTAGGACATCTCTCTAGCTAACTACAATATAAAAGTAAGGAAGTGAAAAAAGGACGTAACGTATGTAGGGAAAATTGAAGTGGAAGGCTATGCTAAAGTAACAGAGAAGACATAGACGTAAGTAAGTAAAGTAAGTGAAGTAAGTAGGCAAGAAGGCATCACACATTTTACGTATCTGTGCCGAATGGATGAGATGCTGTGCCATGCCTCGGTTTAGTTTACTTCGGTTTGGTGTGCCTGGTGATGTGATGGGAAAAGTCAAAGACGGTGCGATGTGATGGCATGTAATAAAAGCTAACGTTCTTCCAACTAAACTCAACAGAAACTCTTGTAGACTTAACTCCATTTTCTTACTACTCCCTTAGCTTTCTTCCTGTTCATATGGAAAAGTTAGCTTAGCTATATACCCGTCTTACTTACTTAGCTGTATAGTTAAAAGTGCAGAATATATATTCGCTAAAGTAGTAAGCAAGTTCTGTTTTCTATGTGTAAAGTAAAGCTGAGTGACTGAGAATAATGCTTAGTAGAGTTGGCTCGTCATACTTACTCCTAGTTAGAGTACTTACTCCAGCATACAATAATAGAGAGGAGAGAAAGAGAGAGAGAGAGAGAAACTAGTAACTAACATAAGCTACGCCATGACATGCCGTGTCAGTTGAGGAGCTTTGAGCTGCTGAAAATATTTTCGCAAAGAAGGGACTTTAGTTTCTCACTCACTTACTCCTTCCCACTTAAGTTTCTCCTATTACCAAGTGTTTAAGTAAACGTTCCGACGAGAATTTCCGAATAAAGTTAGCAAGGAATGTATTTACACAAAGCAAAAACCTCAATGCTTATTTTTAGCTCCACTATATTATGTTACTGTAGGTAGGGAATTTAGGTGTGTCTTTGGATCTTTCGCTAAATTGGCATGCTATCCACAGAGTAAACGCTTTACACAAATCCGTATGTAATTTGAAGATTTCCGTGCGAGACTTATCCCTATTTGCAGATTCTCTTTTGTTAGACAGACTTAAATATGTGTTGTTGCGGAATGATGATAGTTTCCCTTTCTTCACGAAATAAACGGGGATAGAGCGACACGCGTCCACTCTTTTTCCTCCTTAAAACACTAAAACACGCTTCAGAAGATGGTTATAGGAGATAAGCGTCTTGTTTCTCCGTTATGTTAGTAGTGGAATAGTAGAACGGAGTTTTGGGACTGAAAGGATGGGACAGGACAGGACATGAGGCGGCAGACAGAGAGATGTCTTGCAATAACATAACACAGGGAAGTGATGCCAATGCCAAGGAAGACTCTACGAATCTTCGTCCTCCAGCCACAATGAAATGGGATTGGAGTGTATAAGAGAGAGAGAGAGGAAGTCGGAGGTCTGGATCGATGCCTTGCCCCCTGGCTATAATTCTGACCACAAACACTCTGCCTCTTCCTATCTCCCTGCCAGAAAAGACCCTTCATTTTCCACTCCACAGATTCCTTCCAAAATTTCGCACATTAATTTTATTTTTTTCGCTACTATATTAGAACCCTGTCTTTGAAGCCTTGCTTAGCATTGGTTTGCTTTACTGTCCTGAGTTTCATCTCCCTGCTCTCTGCTCCGAAATCTATGGGCCTTCTTTCTTCCTTCCTCTCCCTTCCTCTTCCTCTCCCGCAATTTTCTTTCTCTAGAGACACTGGAGAAAATTTTCCACATCTTAACTCAAGTATGTACACTTCTCCCTTATAGATACACACTAATAGATATAAAACACGCACTACTAGATAACCTGAGGAATACTACGACGATTGCATGCCCACTCTTTATAATAAAACTCTATACAATGCTAGTTATATGTAGTAGTTTAGAGAAGAGTATCTGTCCTCTGTACAAGATTTTGATTGTAACTCGGCTTGACTATTAGAGTGTTGGAGTGGGTGGACTTGGTGAAAGTTTTGTGCCAGAGCAAGCCAACCTGCTGTGGAATAAATGCCAAAGGAGGATTACCTAGGCCCGAGACAAATACGACCACTTACTTATATTCATTGCATTACCATCCTACTCACTGCAGTAGCTATACGAGCTATACTAAAAATGTTTTCTGTATTCATGTAGCTTAGTACACGAATCTCTGAAGATATAGTGTAGTGTGCCTACTTAGATTATGAGATGACACACCAAGTACCTTATTATTACACATGGTTTTCCAACTACCACGCACAGATATAAATATATCCACATCGTGATATGACAGTATAAATAGATATTAGATCTGATATTACTGTATATAAGTTGTACAAATATACAAACAAGATATGCACACACGGCATTACACGTGTTTCTATCTCGGTGATGTAAGCATGAAGCTTTTTGCAAATTCTATATGCACTTCGCACACCATCATCAAAGTTTAGATCCTTACTTACTATTCTTTCTCTTTATCATACAAACAGGAAAATCATCTCCTATCATACTTTAAACTACTAAACTGTCAAAATCATGGGAATTTGTGTGAATTTTAAGACTATAACCGGGAATTTCCTAGTTCACAGTTTGCACACATCCCACCGTTTTATTGTAACTTTATTTTCTCATTTCCTTCTACATTTACTTCTATTAAATCATCTCATTATTCCTAACTTTGCAGAAGTCTGCGAAGGAACGACCTAATGATACGGATGCAAGAGGAAATGAAAACCTTTCAGTGTGTGCCAAATAGAGCTACTTTTACATTCCGGAGTTTACTTTCCCATTCCGCGCCCACGTCTCGTCCTCTAGTCTTCAGCTTTCCGACAAACAAAATCTTAGGTAGTCAGGTAATGCCACAAAAGGATCGGATAACATTACACGTCTTCCTAGTCAAGAATTAACTATAGAATATCTTTGCCGTTCTGCATAGAAAAAGCCAATTGTCAGAGTAGACGACCTTATATTGCAAATAACCATTCTTAAATGACTGAACACAATGTAATTGTAGTGTACAGGTATAATCCAATAAATTCATACATGTGGCACAATCATATGATCTTAACCTCAAGTATGTAACCACCTGATATCCACACAAAGGTTTATTTAGAGTATCTAATTCCCAATTTGCTTGCAGCAGAGGAAAATTGTTATTGTACTTGGATACCAAACACTATACATACAAATTCAGATAATACACTCTCATGTTAATGTTATCAAAGTTAATATCTATAGGAGATATCTCAGTGCCCGACATTCTTTGTTGTAATTGTAATAAAACCTCACTTTATTCCCATTATGACAGACATATCTACTACATCATTAGAACATAAATTGCTAGCAGATAAAGAAACTTCTAGTAAATGGATCTGTTATTTGCTGACCTAATAAACAGCCCAAGCAAAGTAATTCTAGGAAATCCAGAAAACAATAGCAACTTAATATAATACCATAGATTATTATATTTTCCACATTGGAAAGGCCAAATATATGTATGACTGACTGGCTAAACACAAACAGGTGTATTGTATTTGTTCATTTTAGGATCTACTTTCACGTGTGTGTACAGAGAAAACGATCGATACATCTGGCAGTGGTTCGCATAAGGTGCTTAAGTAAAAACAATGCCATTATTATTATTATTATTACTTATTGCATGCTATGCTACGGGAAAAGTCAACCTCAAACATGGCACACTATTCCGTTTTGTAAGCTGCTGTACAAATAAAAACACAATCCAAATCAAGATTTGCTACTATTTCGTCGACTCTTTTGTTTTGGTTAGAGCTGATTCTGAGAATTATCTTTTTACATTGTATTGTCACATACTTATCTGAAAATAAGTAGAGTAGACACGTGGAGAGAGATATCTAATAGTATCCGCAAAATAATGAGAATGTCAAAGAAGATACATGAACAAAAACTAATTGCGTGTAGGTCTATAGAGCATGACGAATGATTGCACACGATTTGAATAGCATTTCTCCTCTATACTAAACATATTAAATTTCATAGCACACGGAAAACCCATAAAACTAGGCTATTTTATGTTATAATAGTTTCATTTATTGAGGATAAAAAGGAGTCAAATCAAATGTCGACAAGAGACAATTCAGCAGAAAATGTTCATGAGAGGCAACTCTTGAGTTCTGCTAAATTCTAAGCTCGATGTGTTCATTTATCATGTCGAACCAATTATACCGAACCATAATACGTATTTGTACCTAACTGCTTACGTAAGATGAGTAACTTTTACATGGTTTCACTCCTCACTATCAAATAGTATAAGTCAAGTGAGTTTACTGCGCCCACGCAAACACGTACTACTGTCGTTGCCCGTTGCGCATGCATTGTAACAAAAGGTATTCAAATTCATATTGCGCTTACGACAGTTGAATGAAACGGATTGACAAATTTTAATTTTTAATTTGTGCATTTTAATTGCTGCCTGTTTAGAACACCACTGATACATAGTTGTAAGTCTCAAAATTTGAATTGTGATAGATATGACCAGGTACTAAGGACCTCAAAATTGGATAGATATCGTCACATCGCAAATAATTACCACACATTCATAATATGCAGATGTAGGTCTTTTTACATTCGATACTGTAATAATTACTGAATACGGATTAAAAACAGCTCATAATTGGTCGAATATTTCCTTCTCTGTATATAATTAATGAAATAACTATCAAATATTATAATATGATCGTACTTATATCGTCCTATAGTCCTATGGTCCTAATTATATTCATGCAAAGGCAGGAGTACAGAAAGCTAAGTTTACATTTACTTCCTTACGTGAGAATTTTGCTGTATTTGCGTATGATATGAGCATGTGTACTTTGGTTTGTTTGGGTTGGTTGACTGAACTTTACTGCATTGTATGCTCACTAGTAGTTTATGCAAACTAAAACATTCGTTTCTCAACATAAGAGTATGACGAGTATTCACAAGTATACGCGTTTCTTTTATATAACGAGCGAGTTTGCTTCTAACACATAAATACTATGCACCTACAGAATTTATTTTATGTCTAATGTCGTATGCCTAAGTAAATAGTTATTCAGCAGGTAGATTTATGTCTAAAACTAAAGTTAACCACAATTTTCTATATAAACCATTCATTTAAAAAAATATAAAAATGCATATCAACATATTTTAGATCAAAAGTATGTAGGGAATATAGTATATCTTGCTTATAAACATTTGTATTGAAACAAAAGAACAAGCATATAAACAATCAAGCTTTTGAAAGAGACTTTTATGGAGATAGAGGGAAACGACAGGCCTAGTTGCACTCTTAGTGTACATCATTTGTATAATATCGTTAAGGCCGGGGCTGGAAAGAGTATAATTTGGAATGATAATGATGATGCAGCTGATGACAGAGAAGAAAAAGAATTTGTTAGCACAAGAGAGACAGAGAGAGAGAGGAAGAGGGACTGAGAGTAGGAAGAGGAGGCAGGCAGAGGCAGTGAACGGAGAGCATGCAGAAGAATCGGTGAATCCCTGAATTGAGATTGCAATGCTTCAAGTGCTTCAAAAGTTCAGTTAGTCTCATCCTAACTGAAATTATGTCCTATGCTCTATAGAGAGCACAAATTGTATGCGATCGTAGTGTGCAGAGTAGAGTGAAGCTAAAGAAAGTCAAATGTAACTATCTATTCAGCATCAAATGAATACCTTTATGCAACGTTGTATACACAAGAGAGAGAGAGAGAGATGCAATGGGAAACCGTGTGACTCGGGCTTCAGTGAAGCAGTAAAAGCAGAGCCTATAACCTATAAGTACTTTAGTGGAGTAAACGTGTAGACAGAGCTAACAGCTTTACTACGGCCTATCTGTCTCCTAGACTGAAAATAATTATTTGCGTTACATTGCTTTTTCCTTCCCTTTTCAACCTCTCTGTGTGCTGCTTACACTACAAGCAAAAGAGACAGAAGATCAATGTTTGAAGATCATTAACCAAAAAGTTTGGTTTACGAGAGGAAAGAGAGGAGTCCCCGTTCTGTTCTTTTCTCTTTGTAAGATTACTGTTACTACGTTTCACATTTACGACCGATTCTTATGTTTACATCCACTCTTTTTTCTTACATTCTATAAAGGTACTTATTTTAGTCATCTGTATCATAAAATCTACTCTGACATCTACACATTTCCAGATAAATATCTACCTTCCTACTTCCTTTTTACAAAAACGTAAGCGATAAATATTTTGTGAACTTATGGTTTAAAAATATACCATAAACAAATCCAATTATTAGCAAGGAACGCCGTACGTTTTTGATTTGCTGATTTAAATATTAGAGTATTAAAAATAATAATGCAGATTTAATGGTCAAATATAGTAGATAGGATTTCAAATTTCAAATTTCAAATTCCATGAAAGTTTGTGTGAATTGAGGAAAGGCAATGACAATGGAATGTCCAGAAAGTCACTGATAATTGAGTATCTGCCTAGCTGGGTGTAGTGTACTGATCAATGTTTTACTGACTAATATCGATGCAATTAAAATATTTAAATGCTAGAAAAGAATGATTGAATAGTAAAGCACTGATTAAATTAACAGTAACTCTATATTCTTATCAGTAAACACACAATTTTACAATAATACAATTTTACACCCTTTCAACAGGTAATCTAAGACAGAACTTTAAACTTTATAAAATCTTTTTCGAAAATAATTTGAAACTTTTTTTGAAAAAGATTCGTTGTGACCCCAAATGTGATAAATTTTTAAAAGTTGGGGACACATTACCCTCCAGGATCTTGGGCGAATTTATGGTAAAATTGGGAATTTTTTTTGTTGATTCGTTTTTGAGTTATCATTGATCTGATGAAAAAAATAAAATTTTGATTTTTTGGTACCACCCGGGGAAAAAAAACCAAAATGAATCTCAACAATGACAGATATAACAAGTGTCTTCCCACCCATTCATATTATGCTGCACAAATACAGAGCGGCTAACATGCTAAAAATTAAGTTTGAAATTGCGCGTTACAAAGTGGGTAGGCCCCCCTTAAGTCTACTTCATGCAGCTTGACGCACGACAAGACTCGACGCAAAACTTCATGTCCTTTAGTAGAATGATGAAAATGCTGATATAATATTATATTGATAAAAGTTACATTAGACAAACTAAAAAAAAGTAGGTAACAAAATTTCTTCAATAACGAGATAAAATATATGAACACATTACCATATTATGCCATAAAAGAGGATAGTAAACAATCAAATGCCATTTATCTGTAGTTTCATTGCCAAGAAATAAAGAATACACTATTGCAGTCAGTGCAGTGTCTTTGCTTTGTTTGTATGTTTTAATGCATTATCCATTCCTTGCAATAAAAGGGACAGGGAAATGTGCCAGCCTCAATTTCAACTCATTTGATATATACTACAAGTCCATTATTTTAGTACCCCTTGGATTACAATTTACAGTGCACATGTATACTAACATTTATCGATCTTCTGTGACTGTGAGTATAAAATTAATTTAGTCAAGTCAATTGATTTCGGCGAGACAATTCAATCAGATCCGCCCAGACAGACAAATCAAGCCAGAGACAAGGGTCCCAAGTTCCTATACAAAACAGTACGACTAATTCAAAGGCATCGATCCCCTACTACGAATCTTTGTATACAATGGACAAATCAATAGATTATAGATATTTATGAACATAATCTGCTAATCCCTTTGCGTTGCATATTTGTTTTCTCTCACAATTGCAGTTAGTAGCAATAATAATTATATGTTTACATCAATGTCGTTGAGCTCAAAACTTAATCCATCCCACTTATAAAGTTGGTACCTCAATTTTGGACAGATATCTATTAAGTAAAAGTAATGTAAAATAAAAATAAAATCTGGGAATAATCTCAGAGGTTTTGGAGTTTTTAAAGTTAAAACGTTTTAAAGCTTTATGGTTTCCTCAATATTTGCTATAATATGAGTTGTGTTGGCTGTGAACGGTTTACGATATGTAGGAAGTTGTTATAATTATGGTCAAACCATAGAAAGTGCACTTAGGAATTGGTAAACGGAAATAAATTTAATTTGGAGAAGTCCGTCTAATTCAGAAGTCAAGGAAAATGCTAAAGACAAGCAGAAGGGAGGAGTAGAGGAGCGTTTATGGAGTGAACTGAAGAGTACATCTTTTTTTGTACAAGGGACAGAGGAGAGGAGATGAGGGAAAAGGAAGAGATGAAGCCAACGAAGCAAGACTGATAAAAGACCGGCAAGAGGCAATTCATTTCGTATATTATTATTGAATTGAGGGTTCCGGTTGGCTAAGACTCGTCTTTTTATTTGTATTGTCCAAGAAGATGGACAGGACAGCCCTGTAGATGATAGAGATACGCTTGGACAATTTTTACGGTGCACGCTGACCACATCAGACTAGTCAAGCCAGACCACATGCAGCCCAATGATAAAAGTCCTTTCTTAACTGCCAGTTGCTCCAAGAAATACTTATCATTTTCATACTTCTCTATTGTGACATTTCTTAAGTCTCGAGAGATATTTGTTAAATTTTCACGGTGTCTACCTACAGAAGAACTTACACAGCTCTAGAGATCCAGTTATGCTACACAAAATAGAAACCTTGAACTATTTTTTAGTTTTATTGCATTCCCCTCTTCTACAGATAAAGTTCCTAGTAGTAGAAAGTCAACCTCTCTCTTCTGTGGTTTTTATTCAGGGGATGCCAAAACTGACTAGTATGATATCCGTGGATATGTTCATGTAGCATGTAACTGTTTTATTTCTCCATGTTGCTCCTCACCAAAAATTTCATCTGTTGAAGAAACTATTCAGAGGGAAAAGTGAAACTGACAGAAGTTGACTGTAAAAGCCAAATATTGCAATGCCAAGTGAACTTAAGTTTGAATCTACGTATTTCACGGTTTACTCTCTCTTACACTTCTCTCTTTGCAACTATTTAGCTTGCAATAGCAGAGTTCCTTAGACTATTTAACTTTTTACGAACTGCACAAGAAGGTATCTTCTAGTATATAGGCAAGGGTTACATTCTAAAGCCATATTCAATCTATCCCCTATCCCTCCAAAAAGGTTCCCTTATTTCAAAGTGAAACTTAGCATGACTTAGAGCAAGAATGCATTCAAGAAGTTCTTGACTCTTTTACTTGTCTTCTTGCAATGTAATGGAATGGTGGTTTAAAAGCTCACCTTATAATAGTAGACTGTTGACCTACGTTGACTATGTTCGTGAGGCGACTAGATATTCTTCTCTTAAGATTTTCTAACTACTCTCTTCTCTGAAAAGCACAACACGAAAGAAACGCGTGTAAAACTTTTTTCCTTCTTGTGTTTCGCTTATTCGAAAGACTAACATTTACTTTTTCTCCTCTTTTTCTCCATTCCTGTTTTTCTCCTCTCTGACATTACTACATTACGTAGGTGTTACATCATGGCCAAGGTAAAAGGTGAGTTGTCAATGTGCGTTACTATTTCTCTTGACTCACAGTAAGACTTTCGTAAATAACCATGTATTATGTAGCTAGCTACAGTGTAAACTCTCTACACAGTTGTGTTTTTGTTTTTCCTGGTCACACACAAGTCACAGTCAGGAAAATCTGTTCTTTTCTGTTCAGAACCAAAATAACTAAAGAACAGTATTGATAGGCAGGACAAAAAAACTAGAATTTGTGTGCACGATAAATATAGTTAACTAATATAGTGCCTAAGAATCTATTTGAACAGAGTAGGTGTATAGATACAGATACACGTACAACTGCGGACAAATAGAATAGAAATACTTCGGAAAATCAAATAAAAGCTACACACCATACATCTATGGAATGGTAGAGAAATAAAAGACAGTGACACAGGGCTGGAGTCACTACAGTAGCAGGTTGCATTGTAGCAAAGCTAAAAAGACCACCTTAAGCGAAATTTCCTTAAGACGGTGACACTCACTAGACATTTCTTAAGAATAAGTACAATAGTAGAAAACTATATCTATGATATAATGAAATACAGTTAAAACTGGTAGGAAAAGCAAGTTGGAGCCCCCGATTACATTCACTCTTCTATTCGACTCCAGAGAGAGAGAGAGAGGAAAACTAAGGACTAACTCAACTCACATCAGTTTCATCCAGCTCCTTTATTTTACTGACTGAGAAATCTTGTAAGAAGGAGCCGTCTGACTGAGAATTGTAGTATCCAGCCGATTGTATGTACTATTCGTGTATTCTCTCTGGGAGTTGGAGAGCAGAGACCATTGCAAATGTCTGACATTATTGTGTTCTGGGTCATCAAGCAACAAGAGGGAATAAATAGAGTCGAGTTCACTTCCAGACTAAGATTAATGACTCCAGCTCAAGCTCATGCTCTAACCAACTAAGCTAAACTCCTGAGAAAGAAAAAATTTAACACTGCCATCCCTGCCACTTCTCCATTGTATCTTCTTCTTCTTAATGCTTAGCATGGATATCCAACTCACACATTAAACACACTACTACTATACAACTACATAGTCCCACACGCATAAACTAGACACATAAGACGTCTCTTTCAAAAATGAGTGCTTGTAATACTTTGTCACTTTATCTTATCCTCACGTACGACTACCTCGTATACTCCACTAACTATCTCATCAAAGTGTGTTGATTCTAACTCAGAATCCGTGTGCATTGTGCCCCACTCGTGCTTATCCGTAATGTACTACGTGAAATCCATGCATTTATTTAAGAAAAGATTATCTATGTTTTTCGCGATTCTTGTACCTATTCCGCTAGTAATTAAATGTAAGGATGAATGAATATGAAATAAGATTAATTTTAACTAATACCATACAATTATTATTCTCATTCACACGAGTATCATTTTCTACATTTTACAAGTCTACAATGAAAAGATTGAATTTATTCAGCTGACAGGAAGTGAACATGTTACACGAAGTTACACTAATATGTGTCATTCAAATCAAATGAAGTTGAGGCAACTCACATCAGTTGTAGTTATATTTTAGTTAAGACTTTGTCTTTCTCCTGCCACGCAATGCCATAGAATAGCAGGACCACATTCACTCGTTTATTTACCATTCTTGACAGGAACAGAGCCAAAGGCAATACGCACAGTAGTAAACATGAAGACAGCAAAGGAAACACAAAGCAAAAACAGTCCATTCAATTCTTAGACAAAACACAGACACTTTGAGTTGATTAGGCAAGGCTTTCCTTCTCTTTCCTCTCACTATATTCCAAGGATAAACAACAGTATACTAAGCAAAGGAATTATAAATACATCTACAGATACATTTATAGCAAAGGACTCCGTTAAAATATTCCAATAAGTTCATTTGTCATTCCTTCATCTGATGTTTAATCATTAGAATATAATAAACTTTGAAAGGAGAAAGTTTCTAGTCTGACTTTTGTTAATTTTGCATAGTTAAAGCTTTAATTACAATCAGACGGAGACCATTTGAAGAAACTTCTAGTTTCCTTTGCATTAATCTTTCCACAGTTATACTAATGACTTAAGTTTTCGCACAATTTATCATTATGATTTTCTGTTTATATTTGCTAACAAAACAAAAGATACATCACTGAAAGTGCTCATCCTTCATCATACAAATCTAATTTTAGTTCTTTTGATTGCGTGTACCAAATTTACTACTACTCATCTACTGTGTAGATGTTCCATTCCCATCCTATGACAATATTTGCATTATAAAGTACCTATACAGAAGAGGCTGTAAAATATTTTGCGATTCAAGCAAGACAATTTTCTTATTCTTGATAGGAATGTGATCATGCTATTCTAATGCATTTAGATACAAAATAAATCCTCTATCTATCTACCGTGCAAATCGGAATATTTTGACTGCGTACCCCTACGTAAAGCTAACCATAATATATTATCTAATAATTTTATATAGGCATATAAAAATATATGCCCACGTTCTTTGTATCCTACGCATATTATAAGTCAAAAAAGTAGTACTTAGTTACGGGAGTTGAACTGAAGTTAACCCATCGTAACTCTCTTTTCGGCTTTTCCCATGATATATATTATATCCTGTCTTGAGAAAGGAGCTTCTATATTTATAGGCAAACTAAATCAAACACTTCTTTTCCTATATCACTCTTTCCTGGCAAATCCTTCGATTTATTTTTCTTCTCGCCTGGCAAATGTTAAACCAAGCAATTTATTTCGTGAGAGCAATAGAAATAGCGTTGCCTTCCCTTCGAACGAATCTACTGCTCAATTTAGCTTTCACAGCCAATTGTAAATACCAATAATTTTCGGCAAAATTTGTCAACCAATAATTCTGTCGCTTATCACTAAAGCCACTAGTGGTTATCTATGTCCTTTGATGTAGCAGCTGAAGCCATTACTACTGTTATAGACAACTCAAGTTCCTCTTTATGAAATCTCAATAATTATCAGTGCTCTAATTTTCCTTCGTTGGTACAGTTATTTGCTTGCTATTCTGTCCTCATTACATTAGGGTTAATAACTGAGTTCCGCTACCGCTTGGATTTCTATTTTAACCAAAGGGTATGAGCTAGAAATTCTACGCTTACCTATGTATTAGTAGAAATTAAGTATTAGATGAAACAGCACAATTACCTAAAGTAGCGTAGAGAGATTCACAAAGGAATTAAACAATTCCTGCTAGAGTACTACCAACAAAGGAAATCCTTTAAATAAAACAGAATATCCATTTTGCTTAAGATATCCTTTAGTCAGGCTATTTAATACGAATGAGTTGCGTGGTTATCAAACGCAAGAATTTGGAGACACGTGGAACACTTTCTTACGATGTGCTCCTTATTTACATCACTTTACTTCCTTCCTGGATTGTCTGCATCCTGTTTTATTATTTTACGGTATCCTACCAATTGTTATCACAGATATCAAAACATGAAAACTTACGTCAGCAATTTCCTCTTTTACCTTCACTTTCTCTGTTCCCTATTAATCCTACATTATATGCCACTTGTTAGCTTGGAAAGTTCTGTATTACATTACCAGTGACAATGCAGTATACAGTATACCTATTGAATTACATACATGTATATAATGGCAAAAGAAGGCCTTCTATACAGGTAGGTACATATGTATTCTATACAACAAGACAACGATGACATGCAAATCTTCAAAGCGAAATAAAATCTGTTTCTTCGAAAACGTCATTACCTATTATATGTAAGTTATTTATTTTATTACATCGTCATATGAGCCGGACATTAAATTATTGTACATTGCGCATTGGCATCATGTAAAACTAGTTGTACTTAGGTATGCAGTTAATTATAGTTGCAATCTTGCAATGTATTCGGTATTTTATGGTTATGCATATGGGTAATGGACCAACCTTTAGCTTCATAGATGTTTATTATTATATTTTAGCTTGGACCACTATTAACCTAATGGACGTAAATAAGTGAATGTTCACAAATGATTCCTGTTTTAATTACTAACATTCACTATGCCTTGCCGCTACACACGCTATTATACTTTACCTTTTCATTTAAATAAATCATATTTCATATTGGTTTATTTCTTTGAAGGTTTCACTAAATGAAGAGTCATGTTAGTGAAATAGAATTCATCGGAACTATTTTACAGAGGAAATTTAACAATAGAAAAGCCGTTATTAATAGCAATGAAATGAATGACGGACTCATGTAAAGGAAACTCAATATCTCACATTCAGAGTAATAAAATCCCTTTGAATGAAATGGATTCACATCCCCACAAACGTGACGAGTCCCATTTTTGTACCTACATGCAAATATACCATGACCTCGTCCGAAATCCGTGATAATTATTAATATTGCTAATTAAAAAACCGGATTCTTCATGCATTCTTGTTAATTAAATTGCACTTCACAAAATCGTGAGATTGAAATGTACTTCGTGGATACAATAGTAAATAATTGCACCTACATTCATCCTCATGTAGAACTATGGTTGTGCCATCATCACTGCGCACTGTTATCAGACATGCAACTGATACGTAGTACACCAAGTTGTATTGCTATTACATAAAATAATATTGCTGCAAAATCTATAGCTGAGTTCTGTAAACAACAAAACCGAAATTAGACTAAACAAAGTGGAGAAGTTGTGGAATTCTTTCCAGCAAATTAATTCAGAATGAAAGAGTGGAGGAAGGATGTCGAGATAAATAGTGGAGGTAGTTTTCGAGGGAAAATAAAGAATTGCGGTATAATATAAACATCAGGATAGAAATAGGGAGCAGGAAATGGAAAGGAATGAAACGAGTCTGCCTAACAGCAAATACCAAAAACCGAGCCGACTGTAATGTATTCTGGATATTGTTAGTGCTTTCAGCATTTATTTAGTTTTCGTGCACTCATTCATTTAGGAGTGAATGTGCCAATGCCAAGGAACACAACACAACCGACGGAACCGTCGTTCGTAGACGGGTGGGTGGGTAGCGAATCTGCCGCAGAAAACAATGCAGAGAATGTGTGCTCAACCCACGGTGAGGCTCTGTTGGCTTGGCTAAAGGCTCGAATAATTTTCTTTGAGAAGATCCGCACATCACATTCACATCTCTTCATCCTTGAATCCTTACTACTCTCTAGTGCCACAATAGAATAGTTCCTACGATGTCAACTGATCTGATATTAGATCCTCCTGTCCTCTGTATACAGATCCTCTGTATACAGTATATATAAATATACAACATCATATGTACTATGTACTAATGTTTTACGCCCTACTATTTCGCACTGCTATATAAGATAACTGTACGGTACATCTCATTTGGATATTCAACAACTTCTTCCTCAGTAAATGTGAGGAACTTTAGAGTGAGAAGGGAGCGAAAAGAGAAGAGGGCAAATGTGTAGATTCCGAATTCCAACTGACTATTCAGATTCGTCGGATTTATACATAAAAGACTCATCATCATCATTCGATTGAATTATACCTTTACAAGTTCAGGCAATTTCAATCTACCAGTCTAAGACTTATACCTAAATGTTATTATGACCTGCACCTCAGTACCTACCTGTATAATATATCTACTAACTCTTTATGTAGCAACACTTTTTTATTATAATCTACATTTAAGTTCTATCTACCTACATTTTTCATTATTACAAATTAATTATGTCCATTTTTTTTAAAGAAAGCAGAATACAGCCAAAGCATATCTATTTATTATAAACTTGCATGATTCGTTTGCTGTATTCTTAGATTGCCATAAACACCACTCCACCAGACTCCTTGCGTACATCTTGTTAGAAACATTACTCGGTAAGTATTAATTTAATGAATACAAAAAATTTAAAAATCTAGGCTAACCCGAACACTTAGAATTTTAAAAGTTCAAATTATCGAGAATCAATAGTAGAGTTGACATTACCACTCATGTTTGGCCCACAACATTCGAAATGCGAAACAACCTACAAGTTTTAAAGATGCCAATTTGTGATTTCATTGAATCTTAAAAGCAAACGCTTAAATCTACCACAGAAATAAGTGTCGTTCCCTTAAAATGATATATAATATATGTATGTACAGAAGAAAATTTCCAATCCCGTTGAATTTAAAGGAAAACAAAGTGAGCAGTTGTTGCCGGTACCTGTGGAAGTAATGTGGACACATAATATTATGTACACCGAGTGAAGGTATTTCAGTGTGGTGCAGATACAGCACAGTTGTACAAATATGTAGGGTTGTCTTTCAATTCGACTGGAGAGTCTCGTTGAAGGAAGGAACTTAGATACTTACATCAGTGTTCTACCAACAATGGCTGGATGTGTACATTAAGGGAGCCGAATTCCTCACAAAGAGATAACTTGAGGAAATGGATATTATTATGATATGTGAAGATCTTTCTCTCCGCTCTTCTGCTATTTATCCTTAAAGTGAGTGCTGCCTCTGCTCTGTCTACCCTAGCGAAGCATATCATGTCGTCTGTTTTGAACATACACCATCGCCTGTCATAACTTCTTGCAAAAAATATAAAACCATCTTCTCATGCCATTCAAAGCGGTAGGAGGGAGGGAGAAAGGCTTGTTTTTATTTTGCATGAGCAACAGAAGGAAAGTGAGCCTGAAACAGAATACTTCACTTTTACAGAGAACACTAGAGAGAGAAACACAATTACACAGGAGCGCCTACATATGAATACATTTCTTATAGGAGATAAGTAGTTGCTAGAATTATCTCTGACAATATCCATTGTTACATTCCATCCTGAGAAAACACACTCAGAACTAAAGTATCAAATTTTCCCAAAGAAAACCAGAAAGAAAGGCATAGACATAAAACTACATATGAAAACACATTCACCGCATGGACTTGCATACGCATCCAACTTATAATATTGACATTCATCCGTTGAATTTACTTAGGTGTAGCTACTTCCCCACCAAATTTCCTATTCCGTCTATAAACACTACACTATCCTACTAACATGCATATTTTAATAGTCTAAAATTCATATCTCCCAGCTCCTCCTCAGCATGAACACCGCACTATAGTCAATGTAGAAAGGAGAAGATAGTAAACAACAAATATATAGGAAAACATTATAGAAACTTTTAGTAAAGTCAACTTGGACAAACTAGATATTGGTCTAAAAGAAAGGGGTAGAGATGGTAAAGACTGCTGTGATGTGGCTTTCTTGTCTGTGGCTTAGCTTTGACTACTATTTATAGGTATACACGACTTCGATTTGATTCGGTCCCCTTTTGAAATATTTTCTCCTCTATGAACGTAGGTATATGAATTCCAATGAATGTTTCTAGCATTGCTATGTATGTAATGTGTGTAAGAGTTGGAGAATGGGGGACGTTAGTCAGTAGAGTGTGAGTGCGAGTGGAGTGAGTCCCGTTGGATCTTAACATTTGCACAAGATGAGACTAGCTCAAATCCATTTATCCTAACTAGCTTTATCCTTTGCTTTGGGTTCGTTGAGTTTTACACTTCCATCCCTTTGTACACAGTTTCTGAGCGCAAATCAAATATTTTATCCGTTTATGCGTCCAGACTTAACTCACAACTTCAGTTCAGTCTCAGCTTACGTTAGTGCCTGTCGTCTCTCATATTATTTCAACCTTTCAAGGGCTTTCCTTCCATTTTCTCCCGAAAATAGAACTCCACACACTCTTCTGAATTATGTGGACAGGACATGGAGAACACATAACTTTAATATTCGCTCAGAATATCTTTTGTGTTAGAATTGAGATTCTACGCAAGAAAATCCTTGAAAAGTCTGAGGACGTTGTTTATATTGGAAATTCACAATTTTTCATATCACTTCGTTGACAAGGCTGTGCAATATTGATGAAGCATCTTAAAGACACTGCCAGGTTTTCTTTTCAACCCACTAAGCTGTTAAGCAATGGCCAAACTATATTTTCTCTCTTGATTTAGCCTCCGTCTGATAAGTTGACGGTAGCTGCGGTATTTTTGATTGACGGCTGCTTTTAGCATGCAAAAATAAAAAGCAAATCAGATCAAGAACATCCATTTTTCTACTAACATCGTTTAGTATACTCACTTAGCTAAAAGAAAAAAAGGTTTCTAAAGAAGTTTGCGTTAGAGTGCTCGTATGTTTTATTTATACGTTAGAGTAGGATACAGGCAGTCACTCACGTTGTATTGTGGGTGTGTATTTTTGACTAGCTACTATTACGATCTGATCTGTACACATAATTTAATAGATATTTACATTTTCCCAGTACACATGCATAAGTTAAAAGATTTCCCTGAGAACAAATTGCAGGTTTGGCTTGGCATCAGAGCAAGAATTCAAAATGCAGTTGAGTCAACCTAAAATCAAAACGTAATTTAACAAACGTTTACAAAAGGCTACTAGATAACTTATGCAATGCAATGCAAGGCACATGTTTGAATTCCCTTGAGTTATCGAGGTAGTTTTCTCTGGGAAAGAGCATTAGCTTGATAAATTGTTTTTACACATAATAATTTAGTTTGTGTTTATGCAACACAATTTATCAAAGCTGCTAACATTAGCGCGGATGCGGGCAAACAAAATTACAAGGATCGTAACACAGTGATGATAATTAGCCGGAATTATTCTAATAGTTCCAACAAATATCCTTTTAGCACCTTCCTAATCTTAATACATATGTTAATGTACACTAATGTTCCTTTGCTTCCTACTATTACTCTGCAGTGTGTGAAGTGAAGCATTTAGGAAACACACATTTCACCGAAACACTAAATAACCACCATCCACGTTTGTGGTGTACAATTTGAAAGCAACTTCCACCAGACACTTTGATGAAAAGGTAAAAGAGAACATGAGATGGATTTAAATCTTCATCTTTTCTCAGTAGACAATATCCGTAAGTATAGGGAAAGTAAATGGGAGGAAGGTGAGTACTTATATATAAGTGCATTGACTAGTGCTCACTAAAGGTGTAGAAGTGGAAACACAATTTGGAAATTCAGGTCCCGTCTCATCACTTACATTATCTTACCTACCTACTACTACTCCCCATTAAGCACCATATACGACNCTCATCACTTACATTATCTTACCTACCTACTACTACTCCCCATTAAGCACCATATACGACTCTGTTCTTCTCCATTCTCTTTGTATTAGAGCTTACTGTGTCTTCAAGTAGTTTGGTTTAGCGTTGAGCCCTCTGCTCACACAGCTCGATCCGCTCCGCAGGCATGTAATTAAAGAGCTATTCATTTCACTAATGTGTTCGTCCATGGTAATAAAAATTCTTTAAAGAACAGAAAGAAAAGCAAGAGGATTCGAGCTGAGTGGAGGAATTGTAAGTAATCCAACGGAATAATAAAGGAACCAGGAACCACGGCTCTTCTCTAATAATCCTACGCTTCATATATTATACTCGTGTTTATGTTTCCATGCAAAGAAAACAAGAGCCACTCTTTCTTCCTACTCTCACACACACTACTCTATAACACTACACAAACAGCAAACCCACTACGCGACGAAGCTCTCTTTCCATTAAATTACGAATAAATATAAAGTAACAATCAGTAGCACAAAGACCAGTGCAGTGCTACTACTACCGAATATAATCGTCACAAACACACCAGTAAGAATATGAATGGTCTATTTCTGTTTATGTCGCATTTTCTTATTCGTTCCTTTCAAGTACATACAAATTAAGTAAACATATCATACCACAAAATATCATTTTATTATACTTACGCACGCAGAGACCTTGTATCTATTATATTCTGTGCGGTATTTATCGAACTTATTTGTAGTTTATAAACGGTTTGAGTGCTAAATAAAAAATACGTAACAAAGCTACCAACGCAAACGCAATATTGTAAATTAAAAATATAATTAACTATTACGTTATGAAAGAAATGTAACATAATGGGACCTTTGCCCTTGAGTACGCAGAGTATGTACCACAGAGAAGCCGAAAGCAATGCGGTCCCTTTTTAAATTAGTTACACTTTCCTTATACACCGCAACCTTTGTTTACAGCCGCGTGTATAGAGATTTTTCTGTAACATGGCTATAATAATATGTTGAATTGCTGAGCTAAGAGCCACACTGTTTCATTATGGTTATTTATACATAGGTAGTCATTTCTATATTTCATATGGCATATTCTGAGATTGAATCTTTGGTACCACATAAGACTTAGTAGTGAGACCTATATTAATTACTACTACTAAGGACTTTGTATAGTAATATTGAAAAATTCTTACCAAATATAACATCTTTAAAATAACTTAACAGCAGAACCCCAACAGTCGCAGTCAATTCATTTCACTTTTTCAACACTTTTATTTATAATTACTAAATGAGTATGGAAGTGAGAACATTATACACTCATATTCGTCTTCTGTACGATACCCAAGTAATTAGACTTATCTATTGTTTTTTGTATGTACTTGAATTAGAACATTGTTTTGTGTGTAATGTATACCCAAGTTCAAAGGAAGATCTTACAAGCATAAAAATTCAAAGTAAACTAGTCTCTTGAAAATTGGTTCACTCTTTGTTCGACTTTGAGTGCAAGGAATGCAATACATAGTTATAAATCCTATGTAAGCCGGGCGAAATCCAGTACATGGGTTGTTTCATGTTCGAGAGGAAATGAGACATAAAAGAGAATGCAAACTACTATATGAAGAACAAACACGTTGGAAGTTGGAAAGCACCCTTGAAGGGATAAATAATTTGTATTTGTTGATGTGGGATGTTTCACATTATCATAATTAGTACTTTTGACAAATTATTTACACCGCATCATCATAAGGGTGGATGAATACTTGAACGAATGCATATGTGTGTGCATATGTAGACAGTTTGTTAAAACTGACACACCACACTACCTCACAACCGAGTATTATTAGCTTTTCTTTCATCTGGAATGCCATTGGGCACAATGAGTGCTACGGGTAGCACAAAATAACAGAAATGGAGCAAGTTAAATAGAACTTTTAGTATTATTTAGTGTTATACTTCCAGCAGGAATAGTAACTGCTAACTTTGGTATGTTTGTCTGTCTGTCTACATGCATCTCATCCCGTAGAATTAGTTTTGTGCTGGAGTAGGCCGTGCAGAAAAGGAGAAACAAAACAGACACTTCATTCTCTTCTCTTTTAGGCCAACTGAAGAGTCTGAGATGAGACTCACATTCATATTAAGCGGAATCAGTCAACTTCCTTCTCTCTCGGGTGGTTTTGTTGATCTGTCTCCCTATATCTTACAAACCTAGTACATATCTATATCTGGGGACTCTCATTTATTTCTTAGAACTAAGAACTCAATTGGGACATGATAAAACAAGTAGATCCTCCGGTTATGTTATACTACACGCAACGGAACGAATTGCTTTAATGTTGGACTCATTCAGAGATCCCATATTACAAGCCATGTCTTTTGTACCGACAGCAAGCAGAAATAGGGAACCGCAAAGATCTACTAAATTAGTAGTTAGAGAAGGACTGATGTAGCTGAATGAAGTATACGTTACACTGTGAAATGAGACTACTAAAAGAGAAGCAGGATCCCAATTTGTCTCTCCATATAAAGAGATAAGGAAGTAGGTAATCATCTCCAAATAGCAGAGAATTCGATAACACTGACGGGTTAGTCAGTACAAGACCAAAATCTCTAGCTCAATAGGACTTTAACCAAAGCGAGGAATTCTACTGAACCATCTAAGTACAAGTCTACAGCAATCGGCCCTTCAAGCATTCAGTTTATTCAAGTTGTCTTACCATGCCAGGAAAGGTTAAAATTAGACCGAATCTTTGTTTTATAACCCGTGAAATCTTCTACTATATCTAAAACGCGAATATGAAGCAGATACCAAAAAGCACTACAAGGACCGAGAATGATCTATGAATTTAAAACAATTACTTTTATTTATTTAATTAATGCTCCTAAATGAATGGAATCAATATTCGGTAAAGTATTTTTTTAAAACACCAGAACAGTTAGAAACGCAAGTTAGGTAATGAAAATGCATTCACGAATGAAGAATGAGTAAAAGGAAGGGAAGAGACTGAGGAGATGATGAGTGAGGAGTGATGTGGCAGTGAGTTGAGTATAAGTGAGAGTGACGCAGCTGGAGAGAAACCATATTTTCCCATAAAATAAAACTAGTTGAATTCTAGTAGACTTACTTATCGTTAGTACCAGCTCTACTTATAAAGAATGTGCGTAATGCTGTTCAGAGCGCAAAGAGGAATTTTATTTTCTTCCTTTCAGCTATACATCTTAACTTCAATTTAGTCCCATCGTGCGCTCCATGAATCTGCTCCACGAGCCTCATCTCAAGTTCAGCTCAAGAACAGAACGTGCCCCAAACTTATTTATTGTTTGTGCTTGTGCATGTGTGTAATGAATATTTTCCACTAAATGCGGAATATTATTTTCTTCGCATTTTATAGCTTTAGAACCACATATTTTTCAGAAAACGGAATTTATTTAATAGTGCATACTATACCTACATATTGCAAGTCTGTTTAAATGTGTATCAACGCATGTATACAAAATAATTTAATCTACACCCAGTAGCCATGTGCTTGCAGTGACAGGGAATCAAGGTATACTCTGTAAATTCATAAAATAAATAAGCATTAGGAGTGTAATACTCAGAAGTTAGCTTAGTCCCTTCGCTAAACCCCAAGTTCCTAATTTCATTTTATGAGATTTTGTTTACTATTTATGATATTTTTCCACTTAAGGCCCCCGACCAACCAGATACGATGCAAATTCATTTTCTTTCAGCTATCATCACTATTTACAGTAAACATCCGTCTTGAACAAAAATTCTATATGCGACGAGATTATACGCACAGAAGCTATTGTTAGCAGCTAGTTTAATATGTTGCCGACAGCAAAATTCATATTTCTTATTCCAAGCAGGAAATTTACGGCCCCTAATTTAAGTTCACTTACTAGTACACACACACTATACACAGCGGTAGTACTCATAGTTCATATAAAATAACTCTTATTTAGCTAAATGCGTAAAATTAGCCGAGAAGTTGAAAAATGTGTAAGGAAGAATGTCATTATCTCTGGCATTGTAAAACACCAACAAGTTAACAAGTTTCATACAAGTAGGCGTATTACAGTAAAATTTTCTTTTAAATATAGACGTTCATGAATATTTAAGCAAGTTTGCAGACAACGATTAAGTTTCAAGGTTTAAAGTCAGTGCAAACTAAAGAAAGTGCTGAAACTGAAATAGATTATAAAATCAGAAAGGTAAACAATCTGTCATCACCAAATCGTTTGATATCGTTTTGAGTTACGTTGGAAGTGAATAAAGTAAAATAGTTTCTAAATGCATGAACTCCCAAAATATTTTGATGGACTGAATGAACAAGGGTCAAAATACTGTAATGTAAACTGAAATGGATCAATCTGGCATGTTCTGAGAAAAATGTGCGAAACTGAAAGTGTAAAAAAAACTTAGAGGATAATATACAAAAATCTTCTTTTCATATATTGCCTGATATCTTAAGACAAGACTTGTCTCTCAGTTTGTTTACACATCATAAGTAGGTAGATGGAGAGATGTACAAATGAAAAGTGTTATGTAAAGTGAGCAAGTAGTCATACTGAGAGCTAGGGCCAGACATCAGAGAAATTGTGACGACTATATCTGCTAAAAAATGTAGTAGGCTATTAGTAGATTCTTTGGGTAGATATGTTGTAGTTGGGAGTGCGTAGGAGCTTGAGAAATAAATATTGTGCGTAGAACAGGCATCGTGCCAACTTTCTAATCTACTGCCGACTGAAATGCTTTAAAACGCTAACCTTTCACCTCCAATCACTTTTATTCACTCCATAAGCTACTCATCGCTCTACAAATTGCACAGCATATTAACAGAAACGACAAACGAAACGAGCTCAGCAAAATTTTACAACTTACTACATACATTCCACACTCATATTATCGTCTCGTGTCAACTGAGCTGTGCAGAAATCGTAGAAAAACACTGGAAATTACGATATGACTCTCTATGAATCCCATGCAGAAGATATGACACTCAAAAAGACTTATATACAAGTTATACAGAGACTGGTATAGTATAGCATGTCAGTAGAAAGGGCTACACATTAGTAGAATACGGTAACTGTCCCTGTATGTCTTAGGATGTCCTTGTATGTACTATTGCATTCTGTTCTCTATGGTGTCGAGTGTTTGAAAGATTAAGGGCTGTCAAAAGAGTCGCACCAAGAAATTCCCATTAGTTCACTAACTGCCATGCCAGCCAAGTCAAACTCAAACACAAAATCCATCTATCGCAATTTCCTAGTTTTTGCAGCATTTGTTTAGTAGCTAAAAGAGCAAAGGACTCTTGTCTTGACTTGATCCGTCGACTGAGTATAAAGTAATTGATGATGACTTGGTTTCGCTTTGCCTTCCGTCGATTCCTCCTGCGAGCTCCACCAAAATTCTCTCCGATATGTTTTATTATGTGTTTTCAATCTTATTCCAGTAAACCCGACCAAACTACATTATGCACAGTGAAGATGAGACAAGGAAAAGGAAACTAAACCACTTTCCGACTATACAATTTCTGCTTCATAGACAACAGTAGACAAGATAGAGGCTGACATTGTACATCTTGGTTTAGACTTTAATTTTTCTTGCGACCCGTCCTTTATTCTCACTCTAATACAGAGCTGAAGCTACTACATTTTATAGAACTCCACTTCCATCCCTTTACACATTACAGAAACCATGAGATTTTTATTTTGGCACTGCCTTTTCCCCATGAAAAATGTCTGCACTCTGAGCTGTGTGTCTATTCAAGTGTAAAAACGCATTAAAATAATGTAAAGAGATTCTGCTGGTAAAAGAGAGCAAAGAGGTCTATATATTATTGCTTTCCTATCAACTTAGCTTAACTATCAACCCTCCCTCATCCAATAAATATCCTAGTTATCTCTTACAATAGAATGGATAGAAAATCATTGTTATAACATGGACGAGCTCAATTCAATTACTTAGGTAAGTAATAAGTAAACTGCAAAAAATTTGCATTCAATTCATTATTAGCTTCCTACTTTAAAATAAACATACCATTTCTTCTTCTATCAATCCTCCTGCCTATTTAAATACGTACACTTTGAAAGTTACAAAAATACAGAGTTCATTGAAACTATGTACCATGTACCACGCTTGGTTTTATCAATTTCTACAAACCTTTCTACGGTCTTCTAACAAAAATGGTTATACCCACATCCATAGTCGCTTAATTTAAAAATGCCGTACAAATTACATAATATTTAGAGTTCAAAACTCCTTAATCTTTGATGTCTCTTGTGAAGTTTTCAAAGTTTCTTTGCTTATCTCTCTACTTCTCATCTCTCGCAAAAAACGTGCGGGGCGAGGCTAGGTGCACATTATACAAAAAGAAAGAGCGCAAAGCCAAGTGACTTGTAAACTTGTCCTTTTCTCTCAAAGCTGTATTTGCACTTTTACACAGTGCGTTTTCTAAATTACCTCTCTACGTTGTAATATCTGAAAGTGGTAGTCGTAAAGAGGAAAGAAGAAAGTAAAAAAAAACCGATGTGATGTGATAAGAGTGTAAGTTTCTGTAGTGAGTTGCTCCTTTTCTAGTCTTAAGGGAATGTGAAGGGAAGAAATGGAATGGGATTAGCCTAATAAGAAAATTAATCTCGTAGGTTTTTCATCCTGACATATATTCTATTTTTCTCACGATATTTCACAGATGGATGAGCGCGTTCTTTCACTTTAGTCAGACTCCTTTCCTTGCCTCCCCTTTGAACGCTTAACGTCTATACGTCTATATAGCATAAGTCAGTAGGTACTTTGTAAACATTGTACTATGCATAATGCAAAAGAAACTACGCATGATTTCAGAAGGGTTCAAACGACTTTAGGAGAAACAGATTCATAGTGCTTTATACTACGGAAGAGCTCATTTCCAACTCTTTCAATGTAAGTAAGAGCCAAGAAATAGAATTACCAAGAAAACCAGTTTACTCAAAAACGCAAAAAAGACTTCTCATTAATTATTTCTAGATAAAGCAATTCAATTTAGCCGAACAATAAGAATGTCTGATCTGCTCTTTCACTCAGGGTTGACACTACCAATCTTTTCTCGCAGGCTGTTCATCTCACTGACAAAATAATAACTAATCCTCAATTCAAGTGAAAATCAAGCCATACAATTTACATAATGGCAAAATATAATCCTCTCTCCACGTCTATTGTGTTTGCCCACGAGTTCATAAAGCAAACATAAACGATCTACATTTCCATGAATGGAAAATTCACTCTGTCATCCTTAACTACTATTTTCACTCCTGTGAGTGAAAGCTTCTTTTAAATTAAGTGTACCCAAATGATAATTATGAAAATCCCATTTCTCTTTCATTACAATTTTCAATGAAACCAAACTCCATTGAAGAATCTACTTCAAGATTCTTTAAACACAGTAAGAAATAACTCTGTTTGCCAATTAGGAGCATGCTTTTTAATTGTTTGCATAATATTACTATAGTTTTCGACTAATTCGCTAATTGAGTCGAGTTATTGAGAAACTTAATTAAACAAATTGTTACATTCTTCTCGGATCACTATTTACTTAGTAGTCATGTACATTTATTTCGACTGTTGAAACCCTTTGCAAGATTAGTCCGAATTTGTATTTGCTTGTTCATAGCGTAATACTAGGCAGGCAGGGTAGTGTCTATAGAAGTAGGAGATACGAGTAGAGGTAGTAATGTAGATTGGGTAAACTAAAGTTAAGTAAAGCCTCTTTTGTCGATGAAGCTGAGCAGAAATCTTCATTACATTTTAGGTCTGAGTGCCGTGAGATTTTGGCTGGGTTCAGTTGAGTTGAGCCTTGGCTTTAGCTTGCTACTTGTCTGTCTCTGCTACTTGACTTTACATAGATTGACTCATAGTCTCCTCTTCGTATGCATCTGCATAAAATCTCGGCTAGATTTGCACAGCACTTTCACTTTACATTACTTTACTTTACTCTTCTTACTCCTACTACACTACTATTACCAAGATTGTAATGAATGAATTAATTAGTGAACAGGACATAGAAGGCAGATATCATCAATGCCAATCCATGTACAGATATGTACTCCTCTACTATTGCCATCCAAGAGCCAACTTAAGCCAAGTCAAGTGTGTACTTTACTTTCCTCCTAGTCATTCAAGTCTCGTCGATTCGCGATTCGAATGTAGCCTAGCAAAGCAGCCTATCCTCTCCATTTAACCATCCCGTTTACTTTCCTCTCTTCCAAACAGTCAGAGTTTGAACAACCAAATACACTGATCAACATCTCTCTTTTCTCTACCCTTTACCTCTCTGGCTTACTTAACTTTACACATTCTGCATGCACAAAACTCTAGCAGACAAATATTGCGTAATATAACATAAAATAGATAATACGGAAGTCTATTACGACTGATTGAGTTGGGCACGGCTGTTACTAAAGAAGGGCAGATTTACTGTTACTCCCTGTAATGTGGCTTTAGTGAGTTAACAGAGCTTCAATGTTCTGTCGAGCCTGAAAGATACTTTGAGCTCTTTTCTCTTATAGCGCTCTCATCTCATGTACAGAACTAATGTTGAAATTAGCCAGATTTGATCAGAGATACAGTTCGGCTTTGTTGACTGAGGTAAGGCAAGAGTCTCCTGTTCAACGAAATAAGCTCATCTCATCCATTCCACCTCCCATTTCATTAGCTACGAACCAGAAAGGTATTACTTTGTTTCTTTCAATCCTCGAATCACCATCAAAAGGGTTACTCAAGACTTACCTACACTACAACCTAGTCACTACTAAAAGTTATCCGTGTCATACTAATACCTAGGCTTTCCTACATCCTTTTCACTTCAATCCGCACTTCTGCCCATTAGTATAGCTATCATTTCTCCATGTCGCAAATATTATAAAATTGCGTCTAGCAAACCAAAAAGAGTACCTACGGAAAATTCTTCCGCATAACTATCTAACCTACCGTCATTTGCTTTTGCTACTTAGTACATCCCCTATATTCATTTTTTTTAATTATAATGTTTCCTATTATTCGAAAAAATGCCAAATGAATTTAAATTGATAATTAAAATTATAGTTATTTGTACATATAATCAGATGAGGAAAGCTACTTTGTAACATTAGGCATATAAATGGATGTAGTTGTGATAGTGTAATGTAATTTCATATTGTCAATTTAGGCCTTTCGAACAATAATATATTAGAAAGGCTAAGAGGAAAGAGATGATAAGGAGAGTGAGAGAGGAAGCCAAAGGAAACGAAACCACAGAAGCTCGGACGAATCAAGAAGACAGCTTAGAGCTGCTTAGTGAGCAAGAGGCACGGTAAACATTACACTACAAGGAGATTGACTTTTGCGTTAATTTAGTGGGAAGAAGCTCTTGGGGGTCGTGGAAACCGCCCATTTACGTCTATTTCATCCTGAAAACCACACTTTAGCTCTAATCACAATGCATGCGTGGGGCTATCGTCTTCCCCTCTATTCTTCCTCTTCCTTGGAAGCCTTCATCTAATATTTCGGATCCGAAGAAGCGACAGCGACCAAATACGACCCTCTTCTACTACCAAGTAATCTATTACATTATTATTCTTATATCGGCAAAGTAACTTATGTAGATACTAATACATGAAATGCATTTCTACACACGACGAAGCAAAGCAAACTGAAGTAACAGCATTTCTGCGTCGTGAACACGTATGATCATTTTAATGTGGCAAGTCAACAGAACAGGAAGGCAAGACCCTACTTCGAGAAAGAGAAATGCTTTATAAAATCACAATACTATAGAAAATCTTGTGGTAGTGAGTGTAGAATCCTTGATAGTGAACGAAAGATATTCAATCCACAACATGCGGGGGATATTATACACGATGAGTATAAAGAGTTTTCCCTTTTCGCGATTTAAATACACCCTATAGCTGTTCTTTGGAGCCATTAGATCAAATAAGCCGAATATTGTGTGTACAATAATTCTGGTTGGGAGGGGCTGGTCGCTGGTGGATTGAGTTCAGTCAGTCGGCTACCTTCAACTCAGTTAAGTAAGGCTGAAGAGCTTTTGCTTATTTTGCCTTGTAGCTATTTATTAAGGAGTCTTTGACTAGATCCCCTCAGAAAGTGAGCAAAGTAGGAAGGGAAAGCTAAATAAATGACACTTGAGAAATTCTTACTCATTTCCTTCGAAACCGTTCATCAGATTTTCTAAATTAACTCCATTATGATAATCACACCCGGAATTATTAGCTGAATTTCAATAGTGATCTTGAGAATGGAGCTGATGGCGGAGAAAATTATTCGTGGCTCAAGCCAACTTTCCAAGACTTTCACTTTCCCAGAGTAATAAAGAATTTGTGGCTCGTTGGATGCTCGTGTAAGTAGGCGAGCTATTTTTAGAATTAATCGAATCTCAGATTTATATCTGACATTCGCAGAGATGGATATCACGCTGCAGCTATTTGTCTTGTGAAGGTGTTTCTCCTCTTGGAATTGTTCTCGTTCAGAGCTTTATTACGCAGTTAAATGTAGAAGAGAGGGCTAAGATTGGCAAGAAAACTGCCGAGGTGTGCTAATCTGGAAACTAATCTAGAAAGTCGTTTTCTACATTATAATCCAAGCCACAAATGGATAACAGCACAGGATGTTAAGTTTTATCCGAAAACTTAGAAAAGTGATACATTGTAACTAAGTAGAACAAAATCCTCTCTCTCTCTCTTCAACATCATTTTGTCTTTCCTCTCCAAGGTGTGTTAAATAACACCGTTTGTTCAGAGTTGCTTTAACTATTAGTTGGATGAAGCATATTTAAAATGACTTGACTTTATGACAGAGAAGAAGATAGCAGCAAGTGCACGCAGTTTTTAACACATGCACGCAATATCACCGTCAACATATTCCAAAGGAGGCGGAGCATTAAGATAGAAGAAGATTTTTAAATGACAGCATATCTGTATTTAGAGCAGAGATCTTCATAAAGAATTGAAGCAGAGTAATGTTGAAGCTCTGGCAAAACTCTTTATGTTTTCAAAGGACCAATCCGTAGAAGAAGTTGGTAAAAAACAGAAAAATTGCAAAAACTTTGCGCGGAATCTGTTACAGCTTTGCTCTGTTGGCTCTTCAGCATTCAAAGCAGCTGGTGAAAGAGATATAATAGCCAGCCAAGCGGCACTCTTCTAAAGAATCTCCTTCTCTCACCATCAGTTTTCTTTCAATGTTCCTAAGTATCTACGTATTAGATTACTTTACATTGCAAAGTTTACATATCAGTACATAAATAGAAGAACAACGGGAGTACACAAGTGCACTGCATTGTAATGTCCCTTCCAACTTTTCCTATCTCTCTCTCCTCTCTGTGTGTGCACATCGAAGAGAGCTAAAGTTAAGAAACACAATGTAAGCAATGAAGTAGAGTAATGAAATGCTATATACGTAATTTAATTCCTTTTCGCACAGTGTTAGTCTTGTTCCATATGTATCAACGGGATGTAAATGTGCATTTTAGGATATACGACCCTACATGAACAGAAAACAAGAGCATTAGGTGGCTAACTTAATTTTACATTGCATTGCATTAATGTAAAACAAAGTAGCAAAGTAAACTAGAGAACAGTAATGCAACTTTCGCAAAGCTTTAATAAATAAATGTATAATGAATTCATGGGGTTAGACTGGAACTTAGCTGGAGAGTCGAAAGACTAGACACAGCCATGCCATATGCCATGCCATTTGCCTTCGTTTGGCCTCTATAAAATAGCCCTGCTACGACAACTGCTTTTTGTAATAATAATGTAGCACAGAATTGAGCATTGGGTAAGGGCGTTACTTGTAAACACTGCGTTATACCCGTCCAAAGTTCATACGTCCTAATATATACGAAACTAGTTTACTTTGTATATTACACTACTGCTAGTATTTATAAATGGGAAAGTTCAAAGAGAAGATGTTTACACATATGCGTGCATATAGGCATATTAAATATTATCATTAGTTCACTTTATATACGGGAAAGAAGAAAATGAGTATGTTCATAGCTAGAACAAGAGCATTATTATCACCATCACAAGTATATTGCAAGAAAGGCATTAGTATTAGTAGTACAAGCGCAGATTGAATATAATATCACTAAAGTTCAGAGAATCTGGGAAGTCTGGACACATTACAAGTCGCTCTTTTGTTCTTCCGACAGACAAAAGAGTATGTTCAAGTAGAAAATCGACTTTGGCTCTACATTTTTAATAGAGACTATAGGAAAACGCATTTACTCGAGAGAAATTCCAAATTTACATAGATGAGAATGAAGCTATACATGTTTAGATGTAGTATAGAGTGTAAATAGTAGAGGAGTTGTTATTAGTCAACTGTATATTGGGCATAGGTACCCACACTCTGTTCTTGTCTGTTGTTGCATATGGAAAACAGACGAAGAGTGAAATTGGTTTGACGTTGACTGCAATATTGCAGTTTACTCATTTGCCATCCGTTCGAGTAGAAGGAAACAAAAGGATACTTACATCCCATCTCTACAATGGCTAAACTATATGTATACTTTAACACTGTCTCCTAAGAACAATGTATTCAAAGTGCAGGAAGGAGTATACTATGGTTAACTAAAGTGTTCTGTGTAGTAGTAGTAGTAGTAGTAGTAGTAGGATGTTCAGAAAAGAGAGAGTTAGGAGTGGGTATACATAAAGTGCCGAGGATATTATGGCACTGAATTTTCAGATATCTGCTTGAGCACCAAAAGACAAGGCGGGCAAACGGGCGGATTTCACTTTCCTTTTCTTTTGGAGATGTGAGAGAGGAGAAGGGAAATAAGAAAAGCTGAAGCTGGGATGGAAGAGCAAAATGAAAATGAAGTAAGTAACCCAGGCTAATCTGGAAGGCGGTGTACAAGGCGCGAATGGAGAAGACAAATGGACCATTGGGTCGTAATGAATGGGATGTTCCACGACGGCGAGAGAACAATAATCTCGAGAAGGGAGAAAGAAACTCATAAAGGAATCTCATCGAACGAACTAAACCAAACCAAATCCTTATTCTTACTTCAACATCACTACAGAACTGAATACGTACAAAGTACAACTACTAAGCTACCTTACAATTCTACTACAACATACATACATTACATCGTCTATATAGCTCAACGAACTTTCTTCACACTCTATTCTCCAATATCAAAACATTCGCATTGATATACTAGAAGATCTTGTTATTCCTATGCTACTGTAGCATAATAGGAGTATATCTGTAGAGCAGTAATAAATATGGACTGATATAGTGTGCCATATGTATTCCTCTCAAGGACTCGAATTTTGGCTGTAATCTGCAACACCTACTTAGGACAGGTTCCTTGTCCTAAATCCTTCTATTTGATAAAGAGAGGTACCTTGGATTCTGGAGAGGTTCTTCCTTCGTCTATCGACTCCATTAGTTCTCTCTCTCTCTCTTTCAACTAATGCTTCTCTGCTAGGTATTACCTAACTACAAGGCAACAGTCCAACCAACCAACTAACTTACGTAGCTACTTTCTTTCCACGTATATTAAGCTGATGAATTATTCCGCTTCTTCTTTAAGACGTTCCATTCCAACAGGAGACTTTTATACCATCAATGTGGATGTAGCTATATAAGATGAGTACACTACTCTCCCTTTCCATCTTTGCTACGCATATATAAATATATAACATAATCCTATTTACAATCTTTTGTTAACTCCACTCTACTTCTATTGCGTACAATGTAACTACATGAAATATATTTAGGTGTCTACCTGTAAATGAATGAAATGTTGTGTACCAGTATGCCCAAAATATTACGCACACTACTACACACGCTAGAAGACTGAAGACTAGCAGCTATACTCTGAAGTGTATTTTCAAAGTTTGAGATAGAATGTATATTGAGTAGATAGTTGTAAATTTGGGTGTTCTTACAAAGACAAATTCGAGAAATATACAATGCTCTAGAACAAATATACATGAAAAATAAATGGCAATGTCTCAGGTTGCCCCTAGGTTTGCAATAAACACCGCAGTGGCTATAAGGCTGTTTACGTATGTATTGCGTTGCGTGTGTGATATTATTAGCTTCTACGAAACAAAAATAGCAAGTTTCATTGCACAGTGTACGGTGATTGATAATAGAGGAGTGATAACAGAATTATGCCGTATGTTTGAGGCAATAAGTGGAATAGCACGTTTATCTTTCAATAAGTAATGAGTTTCGATAACTTTTATCCTAATTACTTTCACATTGGTAGCTTGTAACTGTAAAAACATCGTAAAGAAAGCATTTACTTAAAGAACTAGCAATGAGACATAGAATGTGTATTTTGGCAAGAGAACCTTACAGATTCCTCACTGCAAATCTGTTGTAACTGTAAAGAACTTGGAAAATGCAGTAACTACCTTATCCACAGCGATAAAATTGACTAACATAAGACAACAGTTCTCTCATTCTATGAATCACATTGCACCACATTACACAGTTTAACTTCTGCAACAGCATTCACATTCACTCACATATGCATGGCTAATTGGTCCTAGAAAAGTATATAAACGAACGTTTGTCTAGCATTATCTACCTATACATATACAAAAATCCTTAGAAAAACAATTTATCTGGGTCTTTTGACGGAATGAGTAAGAGACACAGATGCAAATGAAAAACTGCATCAAATCTCAATCTGAATATCGTTGAAACTTTGAAACTATATAAAAGGCCCTTTCAATAAGAGCGTTGCATAATGCATGCAGAGTAAATAAACATTACGAAAGTAATATACATGGCAGCTTTTATAATTACCTTTGATAGTTTCATGTACCATAAAAATTAAAATGTTCAGCTGTAAACATAGGAATGTGGATCATAATAACAGAAGAAAACTTTCGCTCAGGCAAAACTTTCAGTCCATTAACGTCTTAAAAATTTTAAAATCATCTTTTCGAATATAAAAAGTTATAAATGCTCAGTAGCACACAATAAATTTTTACATTTGAATTTTTTACTAGTAATCCTTTTACAGATAATAACGATGGAACTTTCGTTTAGTATTCCCTAGGGATTGAAAGCAATGTAGGAGTAATGTGCTGTGATGTTGACTTCAGCCACAATGAACCCATAGTCAAAGAGACAGTGATGAGTATTAAAGTGGAACGACAAAACAAAATTAGGTGCGAAGGAGTTATTGGCAATGGAAGAGTGCAACTGCATAGAAGTAATTTTGGCGAAAAGCTCAAGTTTATGTTGCACACATCTAATACTAATATTATGACCGTTGTAATGGCACTCCAGAATGTATAGCCACTATTAAAGGATAATAAAGTCGTATTACAGTTGCATAAGCCATACTTAGAGTAGAGAGTATGTGCACAACATATTATTAGAATCCATATTATGATCTTCCTTTTTCTTTCGTCGAAGTACGTAAATGCCATCCCATTCATTCTGTATACTTTGAGAGTGTGTATTTACCTCATTCCTTCAATTTTGTCTTAGATGGGGATATAGATTGAAATAGCCCATCGAGAGAGCATATGTGTTTCATCATCATCATTAGCAGAATATCCTCTCTTTTACAGTTCATCTCCTTCTAGTAATACATTAGATAGTAAACTAAGGAAACTCATCATCATTCCCTTCTTCCATTTTCCGAGTTTAATTCTTTTCTCCCTTCCTTTGGCTGTAGTCCTCGTAAAAGTAAAACAGCACGTGCTAATTTACTTCTATCCTCATTTCATCCAATATGCCATTAAAAGAGGGGAAACCAGGAATTCTGAGCTAACCATAGTTGATGTACATATGTGCAGCCATGTGATGATGAGTAAGTAGTCATCAGGAGGAGGATATACATAGCCCCCGAGCATAGAACCCTTAAGATTGGGTAAACCGCATAGATGCTATTTTCCCTCTGACTGTTAACTAGTGAATTAGTTAATTACATACCTGATATGATGAAGGCAGCAGCGGTGACCAAGAATAGTCCTAGCCGAACGACGAAACCGTGACTCAGTGATGAATACATGAAGTTTTCTCTATGAAACATGTTGGTAAATTAGCTGGCATTTTTCCCCATCAGGCCAAGTCTTGTATAAAATTCCGTAGAACTGAACAGTTTTTCACAGTTGAAGAAATAAGAGTTATTTAGCTCCAAGTTTGAAATAAACTCTTTATATCATACAAAGTTGTGTTAGTTACAAATGTGAATAGTCAAGTCACATACAACCAGCAGAGATACACAATACAGTTAGAGATACAGAGACACTGCAGTGTCTACACTCCCAACCTCACAACTTGTATTAAATTTAACGCGTGTTTTTTCCCTTTTCGTTTTCTTCCGTCGTTATCTGTAGGATCTGAACTCGGAGCTAGCTTTCTTTTTCGGCTAGTACCCCAGTGATATGAGTAAGTGTAACTATAAGTGTGTTTCAAACTTCGTTCTCACGCATAAAACTCAAAAAGGGTATAAGTATGTGGGAAGTGACGGAGAGGGAGCGGAGTGAAGCCAGTCGCTCTCTTCCAAGTTACTACTTTCTTGCAATAAGTGCTCTCTGCTCTCCTTTTTCCTCCGTCTGTCTCGATGTCTTTTTCGGTTTGGTGGTGGTTGAGTTGAGCCAGAGCTGATGGTCGCTTTTTCTCTTGTCACTTTTTTCCCTTATCTTCCCTTCTTTCACTAACTCGTCAATGTCGCGTCTTCAGCTCGTCACTTTTTCTTTGCGGCTTTCCTTTTCGCAGTCCTCCCCCTTTTCACATTTAGCTCCTTCACGTCTCCTTATTCACATCCATTTGGTTAAACCTGTAAAAGGATCAAAATAAGAAATAAAATGCTGTTATACTTTTTCTTATGCTCACTCTTAAGCGAAAAAATTCTTTGGATAAGTATATACACCACATACGCATTATTTGTATATTTATGTATTGGCATTATTGTGTGTATAATGTGATCCTAGAAATGCTATGCTTTGGCATGCCACACACTCCGGTTGAAAGAGAAGGAAACGAAACCAGGCAAATCTGATAAGATCAATGATAACGCAACAGAAAAAGTAACACAACAAACTTTGGAGACTTAAGCCGACTAAAGGCCAGACTTGAGTTAACTTGACTTTGATTTTGCCTTGGTGGTGTGTGGTTTGACTTGACTCAACTTAACTTTTAGCAATAGCCTAAAAAACTAGAGAAAACCAGAAGACAGTTTGTCAAGTCGCTAGACAAGAATAGACAGAATAGCCTATGTTGACAATAGAATAGGCAGAAAAGATACTGGAAACTAACAGCAAGAGAACGAAACATTCATTCAAGACCATAGTAATCCTTAGACGGCAAACCATCCCAGACAATTCGACAGAACGGAAAGTGCAAAAAACTAACGGCCAGTAAGCCACATGGTGCTAGACTGACGATACCGAAGGATATCTAACTTAAACTCTGTGACTTTTCTACTTTTCCCACAGCACGAGGAAATAGGATTTGCTCTCCACCGATAGCACAGAAACTCCGGAATCCATAAGCTACACAGCGATCTAGTAATCGTAAGCGAAAGCAAAAACTTCAACTCTTATACAAAACCAAGTCAGAATTACTATACAAGCAAAAAATTCGCAACAACCTTCACAGATACTTGCTGACTTGGGCACTATACTGTTGATGTATCTACGCAGATAACCTTTTATTGGTAATAGAATTGTCATCTTTATTCCCACTCCTTAGTGGATGTTCTATTGTGACTTCACATTGTGAAAATCACAAAAACGTCAAAAATTTCATAAGAATTATTCACCTGTGATTGCCCAACTAAAATCCGAAAATATCCAATCAACCAACCGTGAATGCTATAAACCATTATGAAAATAATAAATCGCATCATGACATCTGAGATTTAAGACATAATCAACACAGAATCCAAAACTATTTAGTAGCTTCCCGAATAATCTCGATCCTGGAAACCCTTGATTTGCTGGAGATTTGGACGTAGAGAGTTTAGCATTTTGAAATACATTCGAATCATGGAATATAAATAATATTTATTATTTGATTGAATGATTTAAATACTTATTCACCCACTACATTTGCAAGGCGCCCGTGATAAAAGAAATGATTTTTATTCTACGGAATATTGTGTAGCAGTAGCAGCAGCAGTAGTAGGCAAATGAAACGGGTCAAGCAATGGGGTAATGCTACATTTATGGAATTAGAATTGATTTTCTTAGCACAGAACACACAAAAAATGTGTATTCGCATAGATATGTAGTAGGTACGCACTTAATTATCTCATAAGTAGACTAGTATAGATACAAAGAGTATAGAAAACTCCGTAATGTGATAAAAGCTCTTTTCGCATTAAATTAGGTATATGGTGAAATGACATCAGCAGAGAATAATGCGTTTTTTGCACTTGAGAATTAATTCAATTTCATGTGTAAGGAAGAGAGAATGTTCTTGTACTCTATCTTCTGTCGGAAATATGTTCTACTTATACAATACATACAGTTAATAGTAGAGTAGAGACTACGTAGTCCTAAAATCTATTTCGCTGCATAAGTAATAAAAAAGGAATGTCAGAAATGCAGTGAAAAACACGGAGTGCAGTATTAGATTAGAGCTATGCATTAAGTATTTGTATAAAAGGAAGGCAAAGGCAGATCATATCGTAATCTCATCTCTTTATAAATGTCATTCCTTGCCAAGGGAAATAAAAGAGAGAGTGAAGTGAAGTCAAAGGAAGGGAAAACTGCTCTATAGATAATTATACTATAGAGTTGCAATCAAATATTAAGTGTGTTTCACAAAGATGCTTTAGTATTTTGTAAGTCATGCTGAGATCCCAGCCGACTGGAGTATGCTGTATGTAGTATCTGTAGTTGTGGAGTGTAGTTATGTCACCGACTTGGCTTGAATTGAGTTGGCAGCTGGCAACCAACTGTACAAGTGACAAGTGTCACTGCCAATTCTCTGATCTGATTCTAATCTAATTCACTATGATGCGACCCAGTAAATTGGCTACGATTGGAAGATTGTCACGTTCATGCATAAAACTGTTAATTTATCTTGTTAAAAACGCACTTAAAGCAACAATTTTAAACCTAAGGATCTTGTAAACGCCCACTTCATTAGGTGCGGTTCTTCTGTCTTTTCTCATAAAAAATAAGCCGCACCAACCACCAACAAGACAATCTTGGAAAAAGATTACATAGGATACAATAGATTCTGCAGCCCCGATTAATATAACATGGCATGAGGGAATTATTAGGCTCTTCAAAGAGATTTGACTTCATTACCACCTTGACGTTGGCGGATATTGTTAAGCTCAATTAGTTTATTGGTCCTCCCTCGACTTCTTACACTTAGCGGAAGATAAATGTTTTTGTTTATACTCAGAGTACGCCGACTTGGGAGACTTGCAGGATTTTTGTAGAAATAAAACTTTGTCTCACCGAGAAAGACCAACAAGACAATCTTGGAAAAAGATTACATAGGATACAATAGATTCTGCAGCCCCGATTAATATAACATGGCATGAGGGATTATTAGGCTCTTCAAAGAGATTTGACTTCATTACCACCTTGACGTTGGCGGATATTGTTAAGCACAATTAGTTTATTGGTCCTCCCTCGACGACTCGAGTTCTTACACTTAGCGGAAGATAAATGCTTTTGTTTATACTCAGAGTACGCCGACTTGGGAGACTTGCAGGATTTTTGTAGAAATAAAACTTTGTCTCACCGAGAAAGGACATAACAAGTGACCAGGTCAGTTTCCCCGCATAAAATCCTCGAGAAGTAGACTAACAAATGAATCCGTCTCTTGTGTCTACACACTCCTTTTCAGCATAAAAATCCTTTATCATTAACAACTAGAGGTACTACTGAAACACCTCGAGGTTAAATGGAATCACTAATAACTGTTACAACACGGACACACTCCTACTCTTATAATATTTGCACACCATAGCGTAAAATACTCAAGTTCATGCATGACTACCTTATTTATACTTTTTAATACCCTAAATCCTAATTTTAAGTCCTAATACCTATTTAGCGGTTACCGGTCGCACTCGACCAGGTCAGTTTCCCCGCATAAAATCCTCGAGAACTAGACCAAAAAATGAATCCGTCTCTTGTGTCTACACCCTTTTCAGCATAAAAATCCTTTATTATTAACAACTATAGGTACTACTGAAACACCTCGAGGTTAGATGGAATCCCTAATAACTGTTACAACACGGACACACTCCTACTCTTATAATATTTGCACACCATAGCGTAAAATACTCAAGTTCATGCATGTATTGTGCCAGGACTAGGACGTTATCTTGCTAAAAGTAGTCTAATTGTCAGCAAGTCCTTATGATTCCTACAAAAGAGCCAAGAAAGACATAGTCGAGCTCGCACAAACGACTGACAATAAGACAATCCTTCTCAAGAGATTCTACTGATGAGACAAGGACAAGTAGACATCCTTTAAATGTTCTTTCATCCAACTTTAACAGATAAGAAACACAATAGAAGCAAGTGCAAGGCAATGTGCAATGCAAAACTGTTGTGGGAACTCCAGAACTAAAGAACAGTAAACACATACACAATTACCGCTAGTCTTCCAGTAAATACGAAGAAGAAGACAACGCAGCTTCATCATTCTGAATGAAATAGAATTATATATTTTATATAAGTGAGAAAGTATACATAAATATATAGTTGCTTCTATAGTGTGTACTTATGCCAAAGCAAAGCACATATAAAAAAAATTCTCTATCATGATGACACATCTTTAGTAGTTGTCACTTTGTGGTTTGGCTGAGTTACAAATAAAACAAAACCATCATTCAACCCTGTATCCAATTTCCCAAACAAAATTAACTGAAATGCTTAAGAACGATTGCACTTGCACATTAAACGTTAAACTAATATGTAAATGCGGATAAGCAAATATAAACAATGAAGGGTTAACTGTAATCTTACACCAACATTGTGAAGCATTCAGTCATAGATTTTGTTATCTAATACACTTTTAGTATGGGAAACTACTTATTGAGCCTTTATGATTCCATAGTGAAGACAGTATGATATAAATACATGTCATAATAGCACTTGTAGCTCCATAACTTACAATACTTTCGTGTTCGATTCAAACTAGTGTCTACTTACTGTAGACATAACATATGTAAACGTATCGGGGCAAATACATAAAACAATGACATTGCAATAAGCCCACTACTGAATGCAGTGAGCTCTCTCTCTCTCTCTCCTGCTCTCATATTCTCATGTGCAGTGCAATGTCAAAGTAAACATGAAAAGTAATACAAAGCAACGCAGGGGAACTATTATGAACTACCTTACAACTTCATAGAATCAGTTAAGTCATGTCAACATAAAAGTGTAAAGTGTAAACATTTATCTAAGAAAAAATAACACAGACAGTCTTCTCGGCACCTGTTCCCAGATGTTTCTTTAATCTGAAGGAGGATGAGTGTAAATACATTGAATTGAACCTACTAATAGGTATATAATATTATACACTTTCTGCTAATACCAATATATCTGTGGAAATGAGATCATATACTGTGACAAAATCTAACTTTCTTATTTGGCTACATTTATGAGACGAGTCTATGTAGATATCATTATTACATGCTACATACTTATTTATGTCTTGTCAGTATTCAGTCACATTCTCAGCATCTTCAAGTGGATAGTGGATAATAAAATTGACTAGTAATTAATATGCCAGATTTGAGGGCCTGGGTCAAGGTTGGGAAATGTGAAACTCTCGAATTACTGGTTTAAAATTTTAGACAGCAATGTCTATAGACAGCAATGTCTATCTTCACACAACATAAAAGGCTAAAGGTCAAATCTTTGATCTTAAGCGTCTATGATAGACTCACATTCTAATGCTAAATAAAACTTAGAAAATAAGCATACTAAATGGTACACATTGTAGAAATTCTTATCTTCCTACTAGAAATAATCACTAATCAAGTAATCACATGCATAATATTAGCATTAAAATTGTTTCAATTTCCATATTTCCATTGCGCTAAGAATTCAGTTTTGCAACCATATAGAGTTCCCCATATTACAAACATTCAGGTTACATTTTCTAAGCATTGAGAGTAAGGAAATTCAGATTCTTGAAACCGTTTTCTTGTCGATGTCGTTGTCATCAAATGTACAACACAGCACTTATATGAATTAGTGACGACCGACACAGTGACAGACGGAACTCCATACAAAAAATGAAAAGTTGTAATAAAAAGATTAACTGCCATATCACTGTAAGAAGTTTGGTAACAACAAGAGGTGAATACTTTAATCTAATTAATTCGAAACTTAGATCTACTACATAATTTATTTACGTAAATAGAAAGTCTTCTTTATACCTAATATTGGGGAAAGTGTAAAAGATAATAGTATAGTAATAATAACTGCCTTTGTTATTTACCTTTTCATTGTTCAAAGTTGATTTGACAGCGTCGTATCCAGTTTATCTTTCAGAAAAAGTTTTGCTATTGTTACTAATACATTTAGCACATCTAGAGAGAGGATAAGAAAACGGAGGCAAGACCAACAATAAGAAATCACAAGACACTTATAGTAGTTGCTAGTCGTCAGTACGTAGTAATAGTAGGTAGTTAATAGAAGAAAACTGGAAACAAAGGTCGACAGAGGTTCACACTGACAACAAACACGGTTCACGTATAGCAAGTTAGTGGAAAAGCAATGCAATGTGCTCGTAGAAGTAAAAGTAAGTTGTAAAAGTTGTAAACAGTGTCTCTGAAGCCCTATAACATTCAAGGTAAAAGGGAAAAGCAATTTTCCCGTTCTTTCGCACAACTTTGCTCTGTTCGGTCCACTTCAAAGAATCTTTGCCACTTTCTTTGCAAGTAATCTCAAGTTGTCAACTTTTGTTTACATTATTGATGATGCGATCACTATCAATATCAATGAACGTTCTTTTCCTTTGTTCTTCTTCTTTATCTCACAGCCAACTTTCATTCATTCAACAAGAGCCGACGGAACGAGATTGTAGGGATTTCAACGTGGATTTCCTTGATTTTCTCCTCCAACCAAGACAAGAAAACAAAACGACCAGTCCTCACAAAGGCTACTACAAGGTAAATCTGCAGTTTATCAAAACAGAAAACTGGAAACAAACAACAGTTTCGCTATTGCTAACCCGAACAGCAAAACTGAAAGCTTATTATTCTTTGGATATAATGTAGAGTAGTGTAGTGTAGGTAGTTTATGACGGGATTGTTTGTGAAAGGTTCAATATTAGTAAGTAGTCCAATTCAATAGCCACGCAGGACGGGGCTAACAACAAGAGAAAGAATCCAGTCCAGTTTTCCTTTCTCCTTTGTCTTTGTTTGTTGTTTATCGCACTTTCACTCCGCAGCACAAATCTTTTCTTTGAACCTGGTTAACAATATTGTTCCACTGTTCTATATTCCAAATCTGCCCAAAGCAGTCGATGAAACAGTACCAAGTACAAAGTCCAAACTCAAGTAAACACTACAGATACAGTTTATACAGTTCTTGACGCTTTATCACTCTTATTGTATTTATTGCGTATAATGCAATATAACTCCCTCAAAATTATGGTCACTGTTGAAATTAATGCAGTGTATGACAAATATTGATAAATAGGAAAATCTTAATTAGTGAACACAAACTTAATTTCCTTAACTTTGGACTTTTGCCTTTATTTATAGTCTACAAATTATTGGTAAAACAATTTAATGTTTTCTGCAATTTTTTAATAGTGGACGTAAATTCATAAGATGTATGAGAAAACTATTTTTTCTTGGGTAGTGTGTGATGAAACTAAGAAAATGTATTTGGTTTGTTACGTATAATAGAGTTGCTTTGTGATTGCATTTGCAGGTTAGAGAGAAGGAGAATGTGCGACCCTTCCGTGGCAAAGTGGTTAGAGCGACTGACACGAGAATCGTGTATTCGACCGGGAACGTTCCTCAGAAATACTCTCCCGCTGGCTTGACGGAAACTGAACAGGGCGAGTGGCAATCGAGTAACCAAACGAAACGTAGCATTGCCTTTCCGTGAACCGTTCGTTGAGTCTGCTTTGCGTTTCCTACAATGCTTTAAGTCTTCCTAAGAGTATTTCGCATTTGCCTTGCACATACATTCTGCTTTTACAATTCTATGCATCTAGAGGTAGGTACGTATATGTATTTTGGTTGTATTACATTACCCGGTTTTCCCTTCCGTGTGAGTCCAACTCAAACTCCACATCTACGTATGTACATCATAATATTGAACGAAACAGTATTACTATTTCTTGAGGAGTGAAGAGAACTGAGCTCGAAACCAAGGTATCCGAATAGTTGCAAACCAAGAAGCAAAAGGAATGGTAACTTAAGCAAAGAAACTGTCTCGAAACTAAACAGGACTAGCAGTTCGTAGACTATCCATGCGTACTCTCATGTCTCATGTATGTAGTATTTCGGTTCGGAGTTTTCTCTAGCTCCATACACGACACGACTCTTTTCTCTCACTTGAATTTGAGTCTTCATCTCATCTTTTCCAGGATTTCCAGTGATACACAGATCTGCTCTGGGCTTCTCTCGATTGCACTTGTACAGATACTCCTGTTATCAACATAGATCCCTATCTATTTTATATTATCCCATTTCCCTTACCTTACAGACAATGCATGGTGGACTAGTAAAACTAAAGGTAATGTATATTGCATTACGATTATAGTATCTATGAAACTCAGGTCGTTGTGCAATGACTTTGCTTTAGGTCTCTACTCATTTTCGTTTTGTGTATGCGGGAACGTATCCGCCCGATCAAGTTTTTCCGTCCCCTGCCACTACTCTGGTATTAGTACTGTAGTTTCTCCTGTAGATTTTCGTGTATTTCTTGGCATTTCCCTGGCTTTGGCTCCTCTTATTCATCATCATCGTCTTAAGTATCATGTTGGATGTGTGTGTGTGTGCTCTGTGGATATAGATTCTCAGTGACAAAGTATAAATGCTTAAGAATATATCGAAAAGACAGACTTAGCAGAGGATTAGTTGAAAAGTCCTCTTTCCACAGGACGGAGAGAGGCAGCGAGGACTGGTATGGCATAGCAATGAATTCGTTTATGGATGTTTTGACGAAACAAAAATACGACGAGGGAGATCAGTCAGACTCACTCACATTCAACTTACTACTTTTAGTCTATACATGTAGATACTCTGCTGATGCATCCCCGAATTAGACATATAAGTATCTTAAAAGTTATATAGCCGATACCCTATCAGAAGACAGGGCATTGTAGCAGATATTCAATCTAGACACTAAAAGGGTATAT
>JABASI010000275.1:0-44865 GCA_019776505.1 Tomocerus nigrus
GAAGCGACGCATATGTTGAGTCATTGATGTGTGTGATGATTCGCGAAGAGTCAGAATGTCAAGCTGAGTTGACATAATTTAATGAATGAAAGTTAGCATGAAGATATGCCAACAAAAGCGGCCCTGCGCTATTGTACGCAGTAAAGGCAGGGATGATGTGAATTGACCACAGGTATGAGTGAATAGCGTAGCTATTCAACACACGTAAATACCCTAACCATTTCACAAAGCATAGATAAGGGTCATTCGTGGTGATCAAGCTCAAAGTAGCTTCTCTCATAGCAATGCTACGTGATTATTCGATCTACTCAACGTTATTCGTGTTCTCTGTACTTTATAAAAATCTTATTATCTGTTTCGTATACTTTGTATACTGACGAGTGTACTGGAGACTAAAGAATAGATATGTACTGTCACTCCAGCTTCATTGTGTTTGGCTTTGAGTTCCTACTGCTTGCTCCTGCTGGTTGGCATTCGGGTTAGCAAACACACCAACAGCATAATCTTAACTCGCACAATGAAAAGTCACGTCATGTCGCCATTCAATAATCATAGTTGGAAAAAGGCATATTGACTGAAACTGAAGTCGGCATTTCCCTTTAGTGGTGCAGAATGGCCATGGCTTTGTGACATGACGGACCTTATTGCTAATAAAAATTCAGCGAACGACGTAGTTGTTTTCTCTAGTGATCTTTCCGACAGGCCGATAATTCCGCAATGCAGCAGAAATGTGCATCCAAAAGGTCGGAGTGTGTGATTGTGCAGTTTTATGAAAAATAAGGACATGGCCAATGTCTGTCAGCCATCGTATGATAGTATTAGTGTTCCATGCAAGTTTAAAAGGCTGAAATCACACAGATCGATATTTTGCCTAGGAGAACAACGTAACGTCACTAGGTGTTATCGGAACAATGGTACGTAATTTTGTTCAAATAATTAAAAATATTAATTTTGATTTTGTTTATAAGTCGATAATGGAAAATTAATGATTTGTTTCAATTGAAAAATATTTTCGTATTAAATAGCCAATAATTTGACTGAGTTTTAAGAATTAAACATGATGAACTGTGAATTGATTGGAAAATGAGAGAGTGACATTGTATTTGTTTCCTAATTTGTTTTCTTTTAGAAGTATATCATCCTGATCGTGAGTCTATTGATAGGAGCACATGCTATTAATCGGTATGTGTCTGAGTCCATTGAAACTTTATCATCCAGCGAGAAATATCCATACCGAGAGGCGGTGGATGTCGAAGTGACTACTAAGAGTCCTTCGGGTGGAATCAACTCCACGTTGGTGACTGGGGAGAAACGGGTCACCCATACAACTGATATTCACGGGAAGTTTAATTGTAATGTGAGTAGACATCTGCTGGTGATTAGAGATTACTATTATTATGTTGATGAATTTTCCTAACATAACCTAAACCTGTTTTTGTCTACTTTAGCTCGTCAATCACGCCAAGGCAGTGATCCGAGAGAAATGTCTAGCATGCCTGATGACAAGAAAACCTTTTTACGTCACACGGTAAGTGACTCTATAGTTTGTTGTAGTTTCATTTTTTCCTTACAATACTAAGCACGTGGTTTAATGTTTCGTATGTTTTTAATTTCAGTCATTTATGGTTCTGTGGGGAACCACCTTTTCCGGAAATTCGTTCAATATGGCTTTTGTAATTTTTTCGCCTGCTTCAATATAATGTCGTTAGACTTTAAAGAACCTGAAACTGTCATTCGCCCATGCACGAACGAGGATCGTCGTGCGAATATGTGGCGATAAAATATTATTATACTCAACGAGTTGTTTCCATGACTTTATCCTAACTGAATTATATTATAATATCTGATTATCTGATCTGATGATGAAATTGTAAATAACAATATTTGATAATGTGAATATTAATGATGAAATTGAAATGAATAATAATGGTGAGACGTTATGATTTGATAATTGAATGCGGTCTGAAATAAAAGTAGAAGAATGCGAAACTTCCTGTGTCAATCCAATAAATTCCTAATGATGTTCTAGTTAATTATTGAACATGAAACGTATAGCACGTACTATTCACTATATAAATGTGTGGCTGAAAATGTCACTGCCCGATGAACACAGAGAAATATTATTATAGCCGTAGACTCATAAAGCTGAAATGATGATTGATGGCTAGCGTTTGGTGCATGTTTATATTTATTTATATCTTTGCACTGTTTATACACATTGTATACTGATGCGGAGCCAGAGAGTGAGAGAAGCGATAAGGAAGGTGCATACAAAAGTGTTAATTAAACTAGGTCATAACTATGCGTACAAAAAAAGGGTAGGGCAAACCTTTCGTAGTGATTTCAGTTGTCTTCGGTCTTGGTGTGGTCTGCTAGTGCGGCGATTATTTGGTGGATGAAGCTCTCATGTCGAGGCGGAACTCGCATCCAGGGTACGGCGGGGATAGAATCTCGATGTCGGTGTCGGAGTCAGAACTACTGAATGGGTAGCGAGCACGGAGAGCGTCAAACGCGATGTAAGTCGGGGCGAGCATCGGCGCTGTGGCGTTGCTTAATTTTACCGAGTCCTGGACACCGACCAAGCCGAATTGATCGAGTCAGTCGGGGAAGGGGGTTGACGCAGTAATTCAGCGGCGGCGCGGAGTATCTCACTTGCTCCTGGTGATAGTTCCTGGTCCGGCAGTTCCATGTCATGCAACTCAGCGAGTTGCTGTTCGACTGGGTCCGGTGAGGTAGGAGTATAGTCGGGGGTCGAAGGGGACCATGGTTGCGGAGAGCAATGCCCGGGGGGACTTGGGTACTCGGTCGGGGAGCGGTCCATGTCGGAATGCTCGGTTGAAAATCCAGAACAAGGGGTCGATGAGTGTCCGTTGTAGGGTTTATCGGGGGTCCCAGGGCAAGAAGGCCCGGGAGACGTTTGTTGGGATATGTCATTTGCGTACGGAGTCGGGGAGTCCGTACGTTAGTACTACGTGGGTTCCGTCACTTCGTGTCTTGAGTTGGATATGGGCTACTTCGGGCGTGAGTTGTACCGTAGTTTCCAAGGCAGATGCATTTGGAGGCATTGTTGGGGTTGTCGTGGGTTTTGTTGGAGAGTAGAATTAGTTGAAAGGCTTTTTGATTGTGGTATCACTTGGAGGTAATTCGCGGAGTATTTATACTTATTGACATACCCGGAAGAATAGAGTGGGAAAGGTTAGTCAGTGGGACTGGATAGTTGTTACTTTGTTTTTGTTTAAATTTTGAACACGTATGAACAAGATAATTGTTGGCACATTATTGAAAAGGAGAGTGAAAATCTACTGTTAATGTTAGTAATTTGAATTATTAATGTTAAAGAAACACGTAACATTCTGGAGGACTGTGTGTGTAAGTATTTTTGGAACATCGTTAAAAAGGTCAATAGGTATTGAAGGACGGAAAGAGGTAAGTCTGTAACTGTAGAAAAAAACACATTTTAATTTGCACCTAAACTTCGTTACACTTTATAAGCTTGTACTTCTTGAGATCTCTGGCACTTGGAAAAAACATGAAGTGGGCCTCCCCACACGCTAAATGAGCGTGGGCCCAAAAAGAGACACTGCGGGTATCAAGAAGCCCGCGGAACAAGACTGGACTGGGTCGCCACTGAAACGACCGCGCCCTTTTATGGGTCGTGTCCCGTTTGGTGATAAACGGAAACGGCTATAACGGTTTTATGGTAGTTTAAGAATTAGAGTTTATTACAGAAAGTTCCAATGTGTACAGAATATTATCATGAATGAGTTATAAGGAAAGGAAAAGTAATTTGATTAATTTGCGAGTTCCACTTGGGTTAGGTACGTGGCTTGATTAGCAAGGCGTCGATACTCGACGAGGAAACGTCCAGTGAATCGGTATCGGAAAATGACGAACCGGGGGCGTGCGAGCTGTCCGAAAAGGCCGATGTTCATAGTCGAACAGGTAGTGTGGTGTCCTTACGATTATGCGTCCTTCTTGGCGGAACGTGTGTACAGGGGGGCGCTTCTTCTGTACTTTGGCGAGTCACAGCCAGTTTGCTTTCTAACTCAGAATTCTTTGTTTTCATCTGTTCCAGTTCTGCCATAGCTGTATTAAGTTGTTCACGTAGATATCGAGACAGCTTCTGTTCATCTGCTAAGATGCGATGCATTCTTACTCTGACTTGTCCTCTCTCTATCTCTTGTCGCAATGTAACGTAATATTTAGTTTAACTGAAGTCACTATGTTTATGATGAGTCCCCCTTGGATGGGTAATTTTTCAAACTTGGACTTTTTCAATTCTGATTTCGGATTCTGATTCCTTATGGAATACCTGATAGGAAAAATCAAAGAGCGAGCTTCGGTCGTGGCCCTGAGGGTCAGGGGGCACTTAAAAATTGAAAAGATTGCAACTTTACCGAATTTCTGTAGGTGTCCTTAACGTCTTAGAAAATTGAAGTTTGCACTGCTTAAACAGGTATATAGTGAGCAAACTGGTACCAATTTTGTTTGAGGTAGGTAGTAAGGTGCTCGAGTGAAAATTGGTTGAATTTTCAATTTCTCTTCTTTTTCCTTGACACAAAAGTAGCAATGTTTGATTTTGGTGGAGCAAAAAGGAGAATGAATGAGAAGCCAATGTCCGATTGTACTACACTCTTTTTTTTAGTTATTGTTTAGGTCAGTTCTGAGAGTATAATCTTATGCTTCACTCTATTGCGACTTGTGCTTGATATTGAGAGTCATACGTGCTGTAGAGAACCAAAACCTGTTTATAGGTGGTGAGAACAAGCGTGGTTATGCACTGTTGACTTTTAAAAAACTCAGAGATACGTAGTGCAATTGTATCTGTAAAGTTTATTAATTGCACTGCTCGTAGTTTTGCCGATGCAGATACAGAACAGTCGAGCGCAGTGGAATTTGTGAGTGTAGTGTGGACGAATGAACTGACACTCGCCGTAGTGTTATGTAAATGTAAATATAATAAACGGTCCTCGGGGCCGCAAAAAATGTCTAAACTGCGAGGACGGACAAGAGAACGATAGGCGGGGAGCCAATTGAAACGTTATCTATATTAATTGCTGTGATTATGAAATAATGCAATTAACTAATTATAGATTCGTTCTCGGAATTTATTAAATAAGAAATGAGAGAGTAAAGAGGCAAGAACTGCGTCTAGTAGATGCTTGATGCAAGTAAAAGTGAATGCATAAAAGTTACAAGATGACATTCACGTATTATTATGTTTTAGGTCATTTCACCAAATTGAACATAAGTGAATGCACCGACAGTGTGCAATTAATTAAAGCATGAAACCCTTCACCTAAATCCTTAATCTAGTTAGAGTGAAAGGGAAAAGTAAAAGGTTACTTATTAATAGAACAAATATCTGATATAATTATCTTATATTATTATCCAATTAGCATATAAATAGAATAGTAGTTAATAAATAGGATTGTCACTGTAATCACTCATTTATGTTGATGATAAATGGGTTGAAGAGATACAGAATTAAACTTTATTTACCATTAGAAGCCAAATTCCACACTAAAAATTGTGGTACAGAATCAGTGCATTTATACTACATGTGGACGTCAGAACAAGGTGTTGGCTGTTTGTAGCACGAAAACTATATATGATGTATTTTAATTGTCTAGCTATGCACTACACAATGATTGATTTCAATGACAGATACAAGCAGCAGATGTGTAAAGTTAGAAGGGATTTACAGTGAACATTAGAAATTAAAAATGGTATTTTGATCTAGACAAATATGACCAACTGACGCCTACAATTGGATTTGGAATACACGTCATAATGTAAATAATACGTGCAAAGAAGGATAACGTATTATTGGTTTTTTATTCTAGTAGTACATGTAGTACGGGTAGCTAATGTGCTAATGTACACGGCCAAGGCATTGTCCGCGCCGCTGTCTTAGTTTTTCAATCCACTCTTCTTCTTAACTTCCAGGAACCTTGTTTACATTTAAGCTCTGTAATCTCTGGAGAGACTCGGCCAGGAACTCGGTTGTGTGGCTCTTAAAATATTCTATGAGATTCTCTAGCTTCTTTGTTTGACATAAAAAATTAATTAATTATGGTTAGTTATTACCTCTTCAGTGGAAGTTGCCGATGAATCGAGAGTTGAGAGTGTCTGGGGTTGAAGAGTATTGCAAAATATTTCACTTTTCTGTATTATGCGAGTGGGTTCTCAAAAACGCAACTTTATGTAATCAGTAAAGAAAGGATAAGCAGGCAAAATAAAACTCAAAATAAGCAGGCAAAAAAGCTCCAAAAAACCTCGTAGGCTTAAATACATAGGGGGCAAACAAGCAAAATAAGCACTAAAAACCTCGTAGGCTTAAATACATTGGGCAAACAAGCACTGAAACTGGAAAATAAGCAAAGAAAAAAAAATTTTTTTTCGTCTCACAAGGCTCTGAAACGTAAAAAGAACAAGCTCCAGACTTTTAATTCTCAAAGATACAAAAGTCCATTTTGCCTGCTTATCCTTTCTTTAAGTCATCACTTTGTCACTTTAGCCCGTTTAACATTTGTTATGCAAACACAATCATGCACAGATTGGCACTTAAAATCCTTTTATTGTGACTTTATTAATTAGTGAAAAATGTAGGTTGTTTCGAAAATGCGCATATAGTTTATCCTTTAGATAACTAAAGCATTTATAGCGAAAATCAAAAATTATGTCTTATGGCTTAATGTTGGAATTCAGAAATTCATAGCCTGTAACATTGCAACCTTTTGCTAATCCTTAATTATTTAATTGACTTTTCATGAGCGTAAAATTACAATAATTGCCTGAATTATCTGAATAATTTGCAGGTCAGTTTCAATGCCAATGAATACATTAGTAGCTCATTAACTTGTCAGTTAGTAAAAGGTTAGCTAAGGAAGTGGTTGACAAAGTAGCTAGTTTTCTCTTTTTCATTGCATAAAATCTTTGAATAATTTCAAAAAGCCTCGTTCGTTAACGTCAAGACTGCAATTTCGTTACTGCTTGCTGGTATATAAGGTAAATTAATTGAATGGACACAAATCGGCATCCAAAGAGCTACGGAGTGTCCACTATTAAAATGACTGTTATTTTATTACCCAGTAATTATCTGCAAATCGTGTCTAAAACCTTCGGAATTACAATTACAACTGCACTACAGGAGTTTTGGATTATAGAAAAGGAAATATCACCGACGGAAATGAGTTGCTTCGTGACCTTTGAAGAATTAGCGATAGAAGACACACGAGAGCGGTCTATAGTTGCATCCTAAGATAATTATACCTTGGCAGAGAAGGAATTGGCCGACGAACAGAAGAAAGACGAGATAATTTTGTGCATACTGAGCTACTAAAGATAAGCAAATGTGTTCTCTGTGTTTGTGTCTGTCTGTCTGGGCCTATTGTGCTGTACCGTAGTCAAATTATTCTTTTAATAAAGCTCACAATTAGCACGAAAAGGTGACAGAGCATGAAATACGAGAACACTCTACTCTAGTCTCCACCATAAAAGAAACAATTAAGTTATAATGAGATTTGGATGTCCTTCCGTATATAGCCAGATGAAGCCAACCAAACTGGCCACGAAAAGGACAGGAAAAAATTGCGGGGGCGCGGATTCTCCACAGCAAAATGCTGCAAAGAACAACAACTACCTAATTACCAATGACTATGACTCCATGTCTAAATCTTAAATGCAAACAGATCATTCTCTCCCTTTCCATAATGCCCTACATGACTCTGACAGAGGGTCCAAAACCTTAGAAATCTTCCATACTAAATCTATTGCTACGTCCTTCGCGTACACGAAAAGCATACAAGGACCTACGCCATCATGTCAGAATAATCGCAAAAATACCACAACGTACATTCATACTATAGTCACCAATTCTTAGAAATCACACGCATAATTCCACGACATTGCCACATCACACACAATATTTAAACGACTTACTTCTTAGCTGTGATTAATTTATGTTGTGTGCTCACGAGATTTAAAATAATCACATTAAACTCAATTTATTATTACATACCTATTGAATAATTAGTGTGTTAGAAAACAATCCTTTAATGTTGCTCATAATATTTCAACAGCAGTTTTTGCATTGGAATATTTTTTACAAATATTTTAAAAGGTGTAAAGAAATATTGAATATATCTGTGGCATTTTATGAATGTAGATAAAAATGTTAAAGGTGTAGGAAGGTTCTCGAACGAAGTAGTAGTAATGATCCACGAAGTATGAAAGGAGATGCCCCATTAGATAGATCATTTATAGGATGCATGTGTAGAGGATAGAATTAAATCATCGTAATTCTAGAACTTCCCCCGATGATTTCAGTGTGCATTGGTAAGTGCCTTGTTGATGGTTTCATGATCATAGGATTCTGAGCTAGGATTAGGAACACGATACGTGGTAATGACAATAATGAAAGAAAAGTAGACAGTGTCGATAGGGCAGTTAGTGAATTAAGAAAGTCAAAGGGAAGGGAAGCCAAAGCCACCCTGGCACAAGGCTGTTTACGTCAGCTTACGTGATCCATACATGGACCCATTAGTACCCCCTAGAAACAGTGTCCAATTCATCTGCCGTCTCCAAATATGGACTTTTATTGATGAATCGTGTTGGTTTGGCTATGAGCCGCAGTGAGCAACAAAATAACCTCTCAGACTCATACATAACAAAACGAGTTACCATTCTTACCATGTAATAAGAATGGCTTGGCTACACTCACTCCCAACTAAAGAACACAGTCAGATACTCCGCTAATAAAGTTAAGCCAGGCCAGGGCAGGTTAACTCAAAGAGATGTCCATTCTGCACAGAGCAAAGGTTAGCTCCTAAGCCAACACAAACAAGACTCAACTGCCAAGTAAAGCCAAAGTCAACTTTAGTTAACAATAAGTAGATATGTGCATTAGAAGAAGCCAGTTTCTCGCAGATCTGATCCACTGGCCCAAGATGCCATTCGCCTCCGCACTTCGTCTTGACGAATCCTGATCCTGGCTGCCTTTGCTTCAACAAGCTTTTTATACTAATACCTCTGGCATACGGAATTGCACATATTATTATGGCATGTCCAACCAATTCCCTTATTGTTATGCCTTTTGCTATATTATAATGTTATGCATATGATCTTTTGGAGTAACTATGCACATATTTGAGAGACAATGTCAATTTAAACAAAACTGTACTAACCAAACCCGCAAAGATCCTTATGTGTAGGTACGAAACTCATCCTTATATAATTCTAGACATATCTAGACTAACTTTGGCTAGGTACCCGCTAGAATGGCCATTCGGGTACGTATTTAAACAATAGAACTGCACAAAAAATAATAACAATACAACAATTAGGCACTGCGCCCTCCCTGTCCTCTTTTGATGGACAAGAAATGAGTTGCACAGTTGATTTTACACTTTTTATTGATTATAATAAGCTACGCTACATGACTACTTTACTACTCAGCTCATCCTTCCAGAAACACAACCACTATCTGTTTGAAACAAATATAGAAATAATTTTATGACGATGACGACATAGTCATTTCTTTCTTTGGTTCCGTTCCACTTGACGGACTCGATTTTCCACTCAAATCCTTCATTATGGTTCGACTGTCTTTTTTCCCTTTGCGTAAACTGATGAACTCTAGGAATATCTTGATTTGCCATTTTATACGACTATTTATTAGCAATTTCATTTGAATCTCCTGTACCTACCGTTCCCCCGTTATTATTATTCAGGAATTCTGTCTAATTAATTCCCTTATATGTTGACATATTGGCGAGGCACAATTACCTAAAATGTGTTAAAAAATGAAGGACAAGACTTTTCTGGAATTGTGAGAATAGCTAATAATTTTATAACGAACTGACTATAATCATAACCAGTTGATGTAGCTATAATAGACACAAATGGTACACTGCACAGGTCTCGATAGATGGAATGTTTATTTTATTTATTCCTTGAGCTATTATAACAAAGTACTTAAATACTACATCGTGTTAGCTGAAGAATTATTCTTTGCATTTAGCACATATGATTATTAAACAGTAAAATATTGTTTATTAGCGCATAAAAGAATGATAAGATGGCTGTAAATTGTAAATGGAATGAAATTATGCATGCCCGGCAGATGTTTTTATATTTTCAGGAAGTAAATATTTATTGAGCATAACATAGTAGTGATTATCAAACTATTGCCTTAATGCCTAAACATGACATGGATGAAATATGGTGCATTTCTGCAATGCATAACTTTTCACAGAGATAGAGATAAGGATAAGACATAAAGGGACAGCCAGTATATTAGACGTAGGACAGAAGTGCAGCATCATGGCTATAACGTGTATGTGACAGTATGTGTGTCTGTGTAGTGTATGTAATGTTCTTTTGGTTCAGTTTAAAAGGGAGAATAATTGAAGAGCCCTGCTGTACTGCTGCATTTTGGTATGGTGAGAAAAAAGATTCTTCTGAAAAGACAACAAGACGAAATCTAGTCGAGTCGACTGAATCGCCTCAACCTCCAACAACGCCTTTTGCCCATTTTGGAGAGCTGCCTCTCGCCCACATTGTCTCACAACGAAGCATGACATTCGGCTACTTTTGCCTACTCGTCTCAGTTCACGTTCTGACTTTCACGCCGACCTCCTTCACGTTCTCCGTTCTGTCTCCGACGAAAAAGTGCAAGTGATCTGCCAGAGCACCGTCCACCAACTCGGATCCCATCCTCGGATTTATTGTCGTCACTCGGAGAACACGTGTTCGTGTAGGATTTCTATTTATTCACCGGTTCGTAAACATTCTTTCCTCCGTCTCCTCTAATCAGTTGGTGCTACTAACTCACTCTACTAATTACTTCGTTAGTCTCCCAGGCAGTTCTCATGAAAATAACTACTAATGCCCAGAATCCTAATCAACGATGGTCAGCAAGGCTTAATTCCACTTAAACTTGATAAATCAATAGCTACAGGATAAACGCCGAGGAAATTGCTAGGATTTCCGTTTCCTGTTACCTTATCTAGACTTTCTTTGCTTACCTTCTGTGCATTTATGAAACCATATAATCCATGAAATATTATCTCATTTTCCCCGTGTGCTTGTGTACTTACAATTAGTTACATAGTTACATGTTACATTACAATCCCTCCCTATGCGTTATTTCTAATGGCTAGGCGTTTTCATTCAGAATATCGGTATATTATAGCAATAAATTCCTTACTGTTTACTTACAATTAACAATTGTATTACAGAAATACACTCTACCTGAAATTTTATTTCATGTTAATGCCGCAATGATTCACTAGTAAACTAACTACCAAAAGTGGATGGCATCATATTTTAAATGATACTTACCGTTGATTTAAGGAAAAGGAGAACGACAGACTAGCTACATGTTACAATTCCTAAGAAAGTTTTCCAAAAATGTATTTGTGAGGAGGACGAAGATTATTGACATTATTTGGCTTACTACATTTCTAGTCACGCAAGGCAAGGCAAGGTTTATGTAGGCAAGTTAGGGAACTTTTCTTTCTTCTACCATTGCATGCATTAGCATATTAGCGATATCTGTTATTAGCTAAGTTAAAAGCCACGAAAAGAAAATGGAATTTTCCTCGTTATTTACTTATAATGGTTACAGTGGCTTTTATCTTTTGTTTTGTGGTCAAGTCAAAGTAATTTACTTATCCATGTCTGCACTAATTAGACTTGTAAAATAGTAAAATGTAGTAAATAAATTAATTCTCATTTTCTTCGCAATTTTATTCTACATGAATAAGAGCAACATTTTATGTTGTTTGTAACCATTTCTTGATATGCGTTCTGTACGGTTTGTAATTTGGAATCGGTTAGTAGCTTGTTAAAAAGACAAAAGACTTTAATTTAGAACTGGTATTACCAGATAATAATTGGCAATGAATAATTTCTTAGTAAAGAATTCCAGTACCTACTTGGATAGTTTAATGCCAATATTTGAATATAATATGTAGGTGTAATACTTTGGAAGGTCGTATTTAATTATTTCTTGTGGTTTGCCGCATATTATTTCACATTCATTTGTTTTATGGGCATAATGCATTTAAAGTTGGAGCTTTTAAATAACCACCTTGTGTAAGTTTGGTTTGTGGTCTAGTTGGTCACATTGATTTATTATTAAGCTAACAAGTAGATATGAATGGTTATCGGGGAAAGGACTGGCGACTCCGTTCCAATGAAAAATTATTCATTTCCTAACAAATTGAAGTGAATCATTGCGTACAAATTTCCAATTCCTTTTATGTAAAACCAGAGCAAAAGGTCATTTTGGAGTTAAGATTTTGTGTACGAACCCAACAAAAGAAATCTAATACTTCAGATAGAAATAGTCGTTTCTTGCTGCCACTATTTATAGCAGACTGCAATGGCCTGAAATGGCTAAAAAAGAGTAAAAACTGGCTCTATAGACAAATCCATGTACTTCTACTACCTACGAGTAAATTGTAATTTCAATTTTATTATTCTGTGAAAATGCTAGAACATGGTGTTTGACATTTAAGCATTTTATTTACATTAGTTAATTTAGAGCATAGTGTAAATTGATAGTACGCACTCAGTTCTAACCAACTCTGAATCAGATAATAGATATTTTACAAAAGATAAAAAAGTTCTGATAACTGATCCACAGAGGTACCTATTTAATATGATGGCATAGCAACTTTAGTACCTTGACCAAGTTTTATTACAAAGATTAACCGTAATAAACACCAAAGTGGGGAACATAGATATCAATAGAAGATCGCATTAATTTGATTTCCATATGAGATATTATACAGGGTCTGATGTTAGATAAAATGAGAATGACACGTTTCTACAAAGTTCCATATAGGCAGTCCTTAATTGTTAGCACATAAATACATAGAGTGAGTACATAGATCCAAGCAAGATGTATGCATTATAGTGATGCAATAAACATGGATTTATTTGATAAGAAACCATAGATGAAGATTTACTCATTTCTCTGCCTAATAATTCAGATGGTTTGACATTAGAAAGCTAAGTGTATCCAGTCCAGCTCACCTTACCTTGTCTTGTCACTTTTATCATTGGTTTTGTTGTGACTTCAAGTACATAGAGACACAGTTATCATTACGTTGACTCTGTAGAAGGAAAGTATATGAGTAGAGATCATGGGATTTTATTGAGTTCGTGTGTCATTCGTGTCATCGTGTCTATGGTTGTTTTTGCCATTATAGGATTTATTAGGACTCTGCTATAGTATAGGTAGTTATTAGCTGGGTGGACTGAATTCAATTCACAGAATAGGAGGAAAATAATAGAGAAAAAGCGCATGCAGTTCCCTATTGTTTAAATGGAAATTAATCTGGATATTGGACTAGTGGTCTATAGTGACACAACTGTTTATTAAATATTGCCATATCGTAGTTATAAAAGTTTGCATTGAAATAAAGTTTATCTCGCTGGTTTCTTGAGTATGGAGTTAGAGAGGTGAGACTTGTATAAATATTATGTATTTGCACATAAGAGATGAATAATATAGTAAAAGAAAATACTGCTGTTCCATATTTGGTCGGAGTTGAGATTTGTAAAAAGCGTTTAAGTACCTACATGTAATGCAATATGCACTGAGCGTACTGGCAAAGGGAATAGGAGCACACCTTTCTATAATATTTAAAAGTGACAGAGAGCAGAGTGCTATAGAGAGAGATGTTGTTGTGGTAATGAGTGAGCGTGTCCACAGAGCAATAGATAAAGCACTTTGAAGTTTGATAGGAAAAATTACTTGTGCTGTCTGACTAGTATATCCAACTAACTATGCTATGGAATATTGGACAAGAAAGTCTCTAATAAGCAATTGGATAATGCGAAAAAAGTCACCACCATGAATTTAACTACTCCATACTCCGCCCATGCAGATCAAGTGCAAGTGGGTTAAACTTCAAAGTGAAACTCTGGAGGCGATTAAAGTCAAGAGAGTTGTGTCACTATACACACACATGCATTGCTAGCGTATATTAAAATAAAGTAACTATTGTTCACGCAAAATAAAATAAATCCATCCACCTGGTTATATTTCCTTGCCCTCCTTCAGTCACTTGCAGGTTTGTTCGGCTCTTTATGCTAATAGGGATGCTGCGATGGAGCACGAAGAGTTAGTTCGTCCTTTTCTTCTTCTTCTTCTTCGTCGTCCCTCTTTTTATAGCTCTTTCCCCTAACAGTGCCCATAATATGCATGTACACTCTGATAAATACAATGACAATCAAAATCACATCTCATAATCATAACATAAAGCAACAACATCACCAAACAGAAAATAATGCAACGCATCCAAGGCACATCCTTCACTGCTAATTTATATTAAAAAACTAATGTGTGTATCTATTTCCTTTTATGATGCTAACCGTCGAAAGAGGCTAGCTCTAATAGCACTATAGAAGTTAATGGAAGGAAATCTTTAGAATTACCTTGTAAACCTGCACAGGTGCACGAAAAAACTTATAAGGCAACTAATCGAAAGCAAAGCCAACACGCGTAACATTCATACAGAGCATGTTTAATATCACAAATATACACATTCTACAGATTTACACATAATTCTCCCTTTTTTTCTACCTCCTGTCTAACTATGCATTTATATGTGGAGAAAAAATGGCATATGGTGATAGCCTACGAATAAATATCTAATATTTATGTATATTAGCTATTTGGGTTAGCAGTCTGAAAATATTCAGTGATAATAATAATAATATGAGCTCATCCTCCACATTAAATACATTTTTATAGCAGAAGCTTCCTTCGCCATTTACTAATACATAATGATTGATTGTCAGAAAAGAGTTACATCTTGTCCCAAGAGACAGCACAGATGCAGGCCCAACAGTCAATCTTCATTTCCATCCCTTTACTATTTACCAATGCCAACTGACAATGAGAATACTGGACAAGACAGACAGACACAAGAAAACAACAGCACAAAATAAATAAATAACCAGCGAGAAGTGAGAAACTGAAATAAAAAGAGCCCACCTACCCATTTCAGATACGATCTCCTCACTCACTCAGTTTCTGCACAAATCACTCACTCATCCGATACATAGAGAATCAAAGAGCAAAGCAGAGCATAACTGACAGGTGTGTAGTAATACACGTTGTGTATCATACCAATGTTCTCTCATAACTAATCACTGCTATTTCGTGCATGTAAGTACCTTAAATATTACTTGCAATTATAATTGTATAGTTATTGTTATGGTATAACAATGTTTAGTATAATATTATATCCATCTAATCATTAGTCATTCTAACTTTTGGAGTCCAACATCATTCACGTGTAGAATAATTAATGCATGGATTTCAATTGTCAATTGGATTTGGTGGGCACAGCTAAATATTAGCAATGATTTCATGAAGCTAAATAGTAATTAGCAGTTTCATTGCATTTCCAATTGAATTATATGTTATACGTGAATTACATAAGCAGGAAATGAAATCATTCACCATAATTTATTACTAAGAGTCTATAGATTAATTAAAACGATATAAAAAATTAAATCAAGTACAAGTACAAGCTATGCTTATCTAGACTGTGATTATTGAGGGGTGTCTAGTTCAGAAACTTATATCATGCATTCCATAATTGTTACATTTAATACCTAATTGCCAATATTATTATTATCAGACTGGGAATGAAAAGTCGTGTTCATTCTTTAACAACATGATTCAACCAAAGTACTAATAATAAATGTTAGCTGACGATGATATGCTATCATAAATACGTGGGTGTACATAGAAAATTGCGTAGAACCAATTTTTTTAATAGAAAATCACATTCCTCTACAGCTTTATTATTATACAGATATGTGTACCTAGGAGGACGCTAATAAATCAATATAGTGCATATAATGATATTTTGGCGCATGTATAACTAAGTAGCAATATCCGTACAAGGTGTAGCCAATATTTCTTGGGTTAAAATGTTTTTATATTAAAAGTACAGATATATAGACAGGGCAGGTGTAGAGTGTAGAGTGTAGAGACTATTATCAACATGCTATTCATACTGCGTCTCTGTAGTAAAATGCATTATTAGCTCTTGCTGGCCAACTCTTCCTCTATAATCACATTAACATCAATCCATAATCCATATCAACTGGAGTGAGTGCTGGCAAATGCGACTGGAAAATAAGAATTTTCTAGAGTAGAGGAATTCTTGTACCAGACTGACCCAGGCACTACCTCGCAAAAGTTCTCTTCTCACCACTCACTTCCTATGTACAATTTTACAGGGTCATCAATAAATTCCTTTTATTCCTGTCCTGTGGATATTGCAGGATAATAATGTTTTTTTCGTGAAATTCATGAAATTATGACGACATGAGAACTAAAAGTCACACACTGACCAGTTGTATAGATACTCGGCTTCCAACAATATAATTGAGAAAATAAGTTTGCATAAATTGTAAGTAGTTACTGGTAGCCCTGTAGATGAGATATATTAAATAATGTATGCTTTGTGTCCTTTGCCGATTTGCATTCATTTCACTTCCGTTATTTCACTTCTGGACTCTAATCAGCTCTGTCATACAGATTATCTTTTAACTGTACCTGGCGTAGATAAACTTTTGGACATCTTTAGTGGCAGTTAAGAACACACCTAGTCTGCTCTGCCCTACAACGTGTCTTCTTGGCTTTCTTCTGATATTTTGGCCTGACACGTGTGCTTTAGCGTTGACTACTGCTTACGAATCAGTGACAGAATCACAGAAGCCCTCGTTGGGGTCATTCCTCAAATCTCATCTGACTACTGTATAGTTGTATCTGTATCTGACTTTGTTCGTCCAATTTACAGGAATTCCATTCAGCCCCGTAACTCCTATTGAGAAACCTTTTCAAATTAGGTAATCTGCAGATATACTAAGGAATATTGACTGTGATTGTATTTGTAGGCGTTACTATTGACCATATTTCATCCCATTCTAATTATATTATGTATATATTAGTTAAATTATGAAAACTAGAAAGAGCACAAAAGGTTAGATTTATGCTGGTAGGAATAAATAAAAACTATTTGTGTTCAGCTAATTTGAATATGTCAGTTCAGATAGAAAAATCAATTAATAAGGACTTCATAAACATGGAATATTCATATTATAATAATATATGTCTATGCAAGTACATATTGTTCCGTTTATCTCTTTTATAAATATATGTACACAAACATGATTTCAATGTAGATAAAGCGTCCATTTAAAAGAATACTCCAATCAGTGTTCAATGGCTTGTAACGAGTAGTAGGTACCTAATGATAATTTGAATAAAAAAGAACGTAATTTATGGTTCGTTTAGTCAACTCACAAATCTCAATTTATTCGTGAATTAATTCTTTTTATGTGAATGCAGAAATGGGAGGACATATAACTCAAAGACCTTGGACCCCAACAAAACGACGAGGTCCAATTGCTGCCGAGTTCGCTGGGCCAGGACCAGCTTGGGTTCATCTGCCAAGCATGATTGGTACGTTACTCTATTCTCAATAAATCAAATAGAAAATACTTTACATAAAATACACAATTACATATTCTTAAGCACTTTTTCATTGGGATATCTAAACAGAAAAAAATAATAATCATCTACCCGTAGCATAGGCAAATACATGTACACGCTAATTTATCAGAGGCATTTTGACCACAAATAATGCTAATTAAAAAATAACAGAAGCTGAATGAGTAATTTTGATAGCAAATTAATCCACCTTCTGGCGAAATGCTACTTACCTAGCTAATACTACTGTACTAATATTGGGCTTGTTTAAATAAACTCCATGTCTATTGCGATGGAATTGGGAACTCCATTGGACTTCAGGAAGAAAGCCTTACGTATCGGGAAAAAGCACTTCTCCGTGTTTCGTGTTTGGATGTAGGTAATGCAAATCATCTTTTCGCCTTTCAATTTTGTTGTTTTTTATGAATTTCATATCAACTATCTCATGTTTTGTTTAAAAGTAAATGCTACAATCTGTCATCGTTCATAGTTTCATAAACATCCTACCTTTCATTGTTTCAATGCTAGCTGCTCCCCCTTATTTTAGCGAAAATCATAAATTAGGTGTGCGTGCCTAATGAATTAATTTATATGTTTGTATTATAAATACTTATATCGAATTTTTACACTTAAAATTATAATTAAGAAATGGAAACACAATAAAGCATAAGTACAAAAATACACAGACAAATATTTTTATGGAAAGAATAATTTGCAGTTGGATTTTTGTATGAAACCTGAAAGAGAATTTGAAACCAAGGATACGTGATCAGTTTTTTGATTGCATGCGTAGATTCTTCGAGTAGGTACATATCTATTTATTTTTATAATAATATGAATAAGCTGGGAATAAATTTCTGAAAATCTTTAAAGTAGGTATTTTATTGTGGAGAGATACATGTTTAAAATCACTATGTGTTAGCTATATGTACCACTGCCTGTCTGACTGGATTGTCTTTTACTGCAAATAAGAAGTGAAATAAATAAGTATTGCCATTGTGCCATTTGTATCATAGTGTATGCAGTATGTATGTAGAAAAACTGCGAAGAGCCCTTTTAGAGATAAAATCTCATTTAACTCATGACAGGCAATTAAAATGACATGACATGAGCATTAAACAACAATGCAGCAATAATTCATTTCCAATGATTCGGTTTACATGTCAATGGCAATTGAATGGAAAGTGCTGCTATTGTTAACGGAGTTCACAACATAGCAGCATAGCTTATGTTATTATCAAAGATTATAAATGCACTTAACTACTTAGTTAGTTAGTGCTGTCTCAAAATGATCTTCTGCATCACGAAGGCAAGGGTCGCCACAACATATACTGTTACTTGTTATATCTTCTATAGCCTCGAGTCTCGAATAATATATTATGACGATATGGTTCATTTGGTAATGGAAAGCAACATTTATGAGACGCATAGGATTATTGAGTTGTATAAGCACATATCACATTATGTCGCTACAAGAAAAGGAAAAGTTTCAATAAAAACAGCAAAAGGTCCATGACCATTTGTTAAACTTACGGGTAAGTAGAATTTTAGTACTTAGTTGTAATATGTTCGTCCTGACATAATATTGTCAATTAGAGAATAGGATTGTGTCTGTGTCGTATATTATGTTATTTAATGACGTTGAATATAAAATGCTGTAAGATGATTTGGTTCCATATTCAAACTCTCACACTTCATCAAATACTATTACTTGTATTTTAAATGTAGTTGTAGATGAATATAGGATAGATACTTGATTACCTAGATTAAAATATGAATAAAAAAATAAGGCAAATATTTATGAATACACATTCCTTGTCAAAATTATTACGTAACTGTAGTAAATGATGAGTATACCTAATTCGCATGACAAGCTGCTCTTTATAAAGCATATTCGTATAGGAAAAATTCAAAATGTTAGCATTTAACAAAGAAAGTGCAAGAAATTTCAAGAATGTTCTGAATCTGTTGTTGGAATAGACACAGTGATACAACGGACCACGCGGGTCCTGGCCCAGGAACTTATAACGTAATGGGTTTGTGCAACAAAGGTCCGTATCTCTATTCCTGGAAGAACAATTAATTTGTCTTTTTTGGCAAAACTTTAAATGCGTGTCGCATCCGCTTATTTTAATATTGTGAACATTTTATCGTTCCTTGTGTGGCTCACTGTTGTTTAAATAGTTGCAATTTATTATTAATCATAGTAATATAGTTAGTTTAATTTTTATCACTGGATTGACGCTTAGGAACTTTGACAATTTCAAACTTGGGGTTTCTAACATGCCATGCTTTATGAATATTTAAAAGTAGATATTTATCCCTTGCCCTTAACCTTATACTTTGAATTATTTGAAAGGAATTGCATGCCTTTATAGTGATTACATTGAATTTAGCCTTATTAGACTCACTTGTCGAAACGTTCAATTAATTAATTTTGAATTGTCACACTGTATTTTTTTAAAATTTACATACAATTGGGACACTTACAATTGAGTAATTAACGTGTATAAAATATTATCGATGAATACCTAACTATACTATATACTATACTATTCCATTCCATTCCACAATGCATTATCTCCCCGACTAACAGCCCACAATAATTTTTTTAATTTTTAAATGTTTCTTTTTTGCTTTAAGCGTGACCTTGCAACGAATTTACGTCTTAGATTAATGCATCTATATGGAATACTGAAATTATGCTTTACTGTAGACATTAGAATATACTTAATATTGGTGAAGGAATACGTTTTCTACATTTCATAGGGCAAGAAAAGCTAGTGTACCTATCACGAACTTTTCAAGCAAACCTTATAATCTGAATATGCTAATGATTTTGATGTTCTTGCTGCTTTGTTCAGCTTACAGTAGCTGCAAACCATAGTCCGATCCACATACTTAAATGTCTGTGGGGGGGGGGGGGCTATTTTCGATTCAATGCTTTTAATTTGGCTTCGTTTAATAATAATTACAATTATCCCCGTCACCAAAATATATATTTATTACCCCTGCTGTGTAAATTTGACAAGCAGTATCACGTAAGCGAGTGTTAAACGTCTTTTCAGTTATGCAAATTGTGCTATGCATGAATGATTATTGGATGTAATATTATGTAACCATGAAATATCTAAACGTGAGCAGTGAAAATTAACAGTAGTTTTCTAATGAATAGGAAAGGCATCGAATCCTGCGGCGACCATGCATGTGCGGCATGCGGAGCCAAAGGCTTTCATAACTCCAGCTCCAGGAACTTACTGTCCAGAAAAATCTGAGAAAAAAATGCTCGACAATTCTCCTAAATACAGTTTTGGTCTCAAACCAAAGCAAGATATTAAAAATAATACTCCAGGTTTGTTTTCAAGCCTTGATACAGTGACTGAACCATTATTTATCTAGGGAAAAATAAGGATCGGTCAGTTTTAAATCCGTTTGTTTTACAGCTCCGAATGTTTACAATGTTTCATCTGCATTGGCCAATTGCCCTGAAGGCCAGAAGAAGAAAGCTCCATCATACACGATGTCCGGACGTGGAAAGAATGTTCAGGATCCTCGAGTTTTGAACCCAGGACCAGGGAAATACGATTCAGGTAATATGAATTTACTGAAGAATAAGGCTCCAAGTTATTCTCTCAGCAACCGTACTCAACTGCCAAGTGACGACACCAAAAAACCAGGACCCGGAGCCCATTCTCCAGAAAAGGTATAATTTCATATTCCTTTAGGTCATGACGCCATGCATGAGTAACTCTAAAAGGATGTAGCTATTTTCTCTAATTATAATTCTGCTTCATATTTTCCAGGTTGTTACTCAAGCAGCCCCGGCACACACATTCGGAATCAAGCACTCTCCGTACACAGCTACCATGAAAAACGGCGGATATTAGCTGAAAACGGAAAATGAGTAACGATTGAAGATCATTGTCAGTTTGTAACCACATCAAATTTGGCTTGTTCTAATTCAAAAACATAAAATTGAAACAATTGTCACATTTCTTGATTTTTTTGTTATGATTGAAAATTGAAAGGAATGTCTTTACCATGTCTAGGTAGGTACCAATTAAATAATTGTTGAAGTACCTATACCTATATATGAAAGAGCCATGCTGCCCATCGTTTTGTTCATTTCAGTTTATTCCACAGCAATTTTCTCTTTCCTCTGCTTAGTTATTAACACTCTTATAAATTTAAATGGTAAATTATTATTGCAAAGGTGCTTTTCAAATTAGTGTACCTATTTACATTGCCTAATGCGTGATATACTTAAGCAAATCCTCAAACGTTTTAATTGTCTTTAGATTGTAAAAATTATAATATCCATGAAATGCAGTTGTCAACTAACAATTCCGGAAACAATAATGTTAATTGTAGCCTTTACGAATTGTATGTAGTAGAAAATAAACTGACATTTATTATGGTGAAATATTCAAAACGTGAAAACTAACGCATTAAATATATAAAAAACGAAAAATTAAGGTCTTGAAATAAATACATGTCAATTACACCCATACTACTTGAGTAAGTAAATGAGGGAGGGGAGTTGGGTATAGTAGTAAAATGTTTTTGCATTAATGTATTGTACTAACGATATTTCTAACTTTTAGACAATGTTTGTATTCTAACTTGTACCACTTAATAATGATGAGCCAATAAATACTTCTTGACACAATATGCAACCATTTGTTTGTTATTTATGCTACATTTAGCTGTTCACCTTTCCCTAAAATCGCATATTCAAATTTTACACCTTAAAAACCAACTGTTAAAAGCGTACGCTCATGTGGTCACTAAAATCTATAATAATATTATGTGTAAAATGCGATACCATTCCGTCAATGAGGAATCTGACAAATTTTTTGGTAGGCACCTTCAGTAAATATGGCTAAAAATATAACTTCTTCAAAATGGCAATAAGTAAAAGAAGAATCATTTTATAATTTTACAATTTTTGAATTAAAATGTTAATATCCAAAATTGCTTCCATATAAAACCTTAAACAATTTGATTTCTTACCATTTTAAATGTTGTGAATTCCTGCAATTTATCTGCATTTTTAGGATGATGGAAAGCAAACATTGAATGAAATGAATGCTAGAAAGCAGTAGTATTATTATGACAATAAATATGAGGAGCGAAAAATTCTGAGTGCAAGTTTATTTGTTTATTTCTAAAATGTATAGTTTACACACTGTAATCATAAGATTTTGACATATAGAAATTGTAACATCATTTCTTTCTTCCGTTAAAAAATTATCGAGAATTTCATTTGTAGCTCATTTTCAGTTTTATATAGCACGAAATTTTGATTTCGCAACTTTGTTTAAATTGTCGCATGAGCAAAGGAAATCCACAAAGAAAAATATTACAATTTTGTTCTTACTTACTATACATCAAAGAATTTCTGCAGTACAGTTTAATATTATATTTTATATCAACACTACAAGTGAAGATTATAAAGCCAAATTACATTTAAAGTAATCCTAGTAAGCAGTTACTACACTTTTCCTTGAAGATATAAAATATTGTAATAAGTATACACCTGGACTTCACTCTTACAATGATCAAAGTATGTAATTAGATAAGTATAGTAACAATAATAACGGAGAAACACAAGTAATAATAACAGACAAATACGTGACAATAAAACAAACCGTTCAGCCTTGAAAAGAAAACGGACAATTGTAAATAATAAATAGGTAGCTACACAACAATAGTTTTTAAAGACTTTTAAACACTAACATTTAAATGAAATGATAACTAAGAATTACAATTTCAATTATTTAATAGCTAATCGGCTATATAGAGTAATAAGATAATAATATTATTATTATTGTGATGTAATATTTGCACTTACACTTTGAAATAATTAACGTTGCTTCACAAACGTACGTATTTAGTTAGTTTAATGAACACTGCTTTTGAACACAATTATCTTTTCCATTAGCATATTTGAGTGAACTACAACTTCAACGAATATTGAGGTATTATGTTTTATGATTGCATCAATCAACATTGATTGTGATTGGCTAGAGAAACAAAAACTTCCGATTGAGTTGGACAGACTATGAATTACAATTTAATAATAGCTATTACATAATATTCAGCTAGATAACATAATTGCTAGTTATATTTTACGTACTTTCATCTCTTCTGCCTCACTAACAATTCCGCGTCTCCTCGCCACTTTAACCTAAACGACACTTCTCGATGAGAGGAGATAATAACATTTCCCTACATACTGTACCACTAATCCACTTTTACATGTACATGTAATGTAACAACGTAACTTCTGTCTAAAGTTATTTTTAGCATGCATTGCCCCTACTGACCTGGACGTTGACCTGACCTGCTGCCGCTGGTCTTGGTTGGGTGGAGCGGAGCCTATTTTATGTTTAACCAATCTCACAGTAATCCAGCGATTCCTCGATCTCCCTTATCTTTAATCAACCTGAACACTTATTCACTATGTTACTGGTTACTGGATATGTGAATAGAGTGAGTCAAATCTGTCCAGTCCAAGCATAAATATTTACTAGTACGTAATAATAATAAAATATGTCGGCAGTCGACACAACACATAAAGCTTTGCCATTTCTACACCTTTTCTTACATTACTACAAGATATCGTATTCGTACATATCAACAATTTACGCATTCTTGAATGTTTAACCATTTAAATCTCATCTGCCCCTCCCATCCCATATTGCTTTCAATTCTACGTAAATAAATACGATATTTTTGATGGTAACGCAGTTTCAGTTGTAACGTATTCCAGCTCTAGCCTTTCCACCAGATTTCTATAAGTAAATGTAGTAACCAGAAAAATTCACTTTTAACCATAGCAAGTACAGGACAACGCTTTTTTCAAAATTCACTTTTCCTTATAGCTATAGACTTAACTATTACACCGTTTAATAACTAGAGACATATTATATAACATTACAAGTAGAGATGTGTCATAAAACTAAATCATATTTTCAGTAACAAATTGTAAAGATTTTAGAAATCATAATCATACCGAGAATAGAATAAGTAGATAAACTACCTAAACTTAAAATCCTCTACATTACAATCCTAAATCTATGAACTAAATGAATGTAGACATTTCTTAAATTATATTAAACACAAAGAGTAACAATATTATTAATACACTAATTTAGACTTTAGACTACATATTATCGTAGAATTATTATTATTATTATTGGAGCATTTGAAGTTAGACTCTTTACATTTGTACATAGGATTAAGATAATTACATTCAGTACACATTGTCATCCGGTTCAGCCATATTACTACTTTCTTTTGATAATCATAGTGTAAGTAATGCCTGCCCGTCAACAAATTGAACACTTTACGGTGGACCCCATTACTTATTGATTTGGTTTCTTCTTATACCATAGGTATACATCATTCATTAGTATTTGTATTAGGTTACCTACTAAATATTATTACGTATTAGATTTTAGGTATGTAAGCTTCTTAAAGTCACTTAAAATTGGAGGATATTATTTGCCTTAGAATTAGTACGTATACCACTAAGTAATGTGAAGACAGTCTTAATTAATTGTACATACAACGAGTAATGAAACATTATTTTATGGATAATGAAATCAATGAACACATTAGTTGCCGTGTTTTGCTTACAAATTAGACTCTTTTGTAAAAACAGTTGCACAATGCTGGTCGTGAGTTTCAGTATATTTCATCAGTTCTCAAATCATTCTTTTGTTTTTTCTCTGAGGTAGTAGTTTATAATAATATTTCGATTTTCAGTCTTATTCAATTACGATTACAAACGTCCCTCTGTATATTATGCAGTTAGTTAAGTTCGGTTCCCATCTAATGCTCTGTCCAAATAAACAATCACCCGACTCATCCACAATATTCTTTCTAATTTTTCCCACGAGATCCCTATACGATATCCTTCTTTAAAATTCCATAGGACTTAAGAAAGGATTCATTTAGAAAGAATCATGTAAAACGAGTAGAGTCATTCTTTATTTAGAAATAGCATCATTATATCCCCCGTTTAGTTTGTTTTCACCTTTTAACCATTTAAAATATACTAGATTTGCACTGGATTCACATGTTCGTAGAGATAGGTAAAAAAAGTACTGCTTGATGTACTCATTCTTGCTTTGTTTCCTGTATAAATGACAAATGAACACATTGCTTTGGTAAATTGTAAATATAAATAATGTTACATCTTTGAGGTAAGATAATAATTGCTAGTCCATATCTGATATCTGTATTGTATGAAAATCCATCTTTATATATTACGTAACAAACTATAATATTTATCCTCTACTACCACTACCTGATATTCCGAACCTCTACATAAAAAATTTCATGCATTTTTCTAACATACAATGTACTCGCTCTAATATTATGCACATTATATCCATACCTACTGCCGTATTATTATTATACTATATATAAATCGGTATACTGAAATATATTTGTCAAAATTTTTTATAGTACGGCATTTACTTTTTTAAACGGTCTGATTGATTCAAAATTCAAACAATATAAATTTCCAGCAATTTTGATATTTCTTTTCTCAGTTTTCCAATTGTAAATATTGTCCTATAATATGAATTTTTTTCGTTTAAATTTTAAACAAAAATGTAAATTTTTATTGGGATTGAAATTCCAAAAGTCTACTGATACTGACTGTGATAATTAAATGGCCGTCTTGTTTGTCGGGTTATAAATATATAAGTGGCAGTATACCATTTTGCAATCTTAAGCATAGAAAATTAGCCTAATTAAACTATGCCTTATTATACACAATACAAACATTATATTATAGCTATCATATTCATATGTATGCATGTCAGCCTCTCTATTTCAGTATGGTATTATTTATAGGAGAATGTTTACTTCCTGGTGATCACTATCCTACGACAAAAACATATATACAGATTTATATGCTATATACCTAACTTCCTCTCTAATTGTTTTAATGTAGAAAAGTTCTTTGAAGGTCTTGGATATATACATAAATTTTCATCTCCACAAGGTATGTAATTTAATTTCAAGTTGAGAAGACTCTGAATACTCTATCTACCTACCTCAAGTTATGCTTGAAAATCAAATCAGTCAGAATAGTACATTAGGCTAACGTTTTATGATAATATTTCCTAACATAATAAAATCCCAGAGCTTATTTTAGTTTAGTCTTAATCAATGAACCGTACTGTGTTTTTGTATTTATCTTTGTTTTTCTAGCCAAAATTAAAATAAAATTATCTGTTTGCACTTCTCGACAAAGAGTAAATAAATGCACTTCTGAGTAAACTACGTATGTACCTGAATGATTGACAAAGTGGAGAAAATATTCTTGGCGAATAGTTAAAATCAGTCATTTCATTTTTCCAGTAAAAAATACACTATTTACTTATCCATTTCATTATTCCCAAGACATCAATATTATTCTCAGGGATCTGACTGGACACGTTGGAAACTTTGTTGAGAATTGCGAAGTTTTCTACTCTAATGTAAAGATGAACAACGAGGGTAACGCATAATATGTAATATTATAATAATATAAAGGATAATATAAAGGAGGTGTATTACATTCGCGGATATTGATTTTGAGGTAAGGTAAGGTAAGGTAAGGTAAGACGTATTCGTAAAAACAAAACTCTCAGTCTAATATTGGTGAATAAAAATCCCACAAAACATATCTGTCTATTTTGTTCTGCAGTTTTCTAACTTTCCTACAATTAGCAATTAAATAGTTCATTACAATAGTTCCTTCTCATGTATTGTATTGTATTTTTCTGTAATCTGACGTGGAATATTCAGTCTCAAGGGTTACTTTCCTTGTTGAAATGCAAATTAATATTATATGACGACATAGCGGTGTGATTGATTGTTGTACATTATTTTAGAGATTTTTTAAATACCCAAATTGTCAACAGGAATCAGTATAAAACTAAAAACTGAACACAAAATTTAATCATTTGTCAAAGTGGAATCTTTTCTTTGGTTACTAACCACTGCTGAAAATACTTTTATATTATTCTGAAATTTTAACCAAGAAACACTTATTGCGAAATTTAAAAAAAAATCCTGCGTCATGAATTTTGTTTATAAATGTTCAGTTCCCTCTGTTGGAATAATTTTTTGCGGTATTAAGTTTTCGTCAGATAATTGAAAATACTTATATTGTTAGTACGTATATAATATGTGTAATATGTAATGGTGAGTGTATGCATCAATCAAAGAAATTGACATTGTCAGTCCTTTCGTTACATTTGATAAGTTCCACATAATAATCCACTTTTCGAAAAAAGAACTCATTATTAAGCTTTCTCGGTTTAAAAACTACCAAAAATACAAGTTTGTTTGTGATGTATTTGGGTCTTGTTCCTACTTTAGTGTACTCTAGTAAAAAATAATGTAATTTATTCTCCCCCGAGGAGCCTTGGCAATTTAACCAAATGTGATGTTTGGGTTTAGATTATTTCTATTTATATAGCCTATATTATTTTTGTGGGCATCTAACTTAACTTCTCTAAATACCTTCATTCCCTGGTAAAATCAAATAAAAATGACCAATTTTATATTGATTGAAACTTGAAACATGTTGAACGTTACACTTCCAGTTTTCAGTCTTTAAACTCAACTCAACATGACGAAAATATAGGAACTGCTAAAATTTTTGCGTGAGTTAATTCGTCTTTGAAAATTATATAATAACTACGAGATGAAAATTGTGTGGGGGCTGTCCGTTTTAAGCTATAGTTCCTAATTGAGGTCATTGTGTTACAGCCGTAAGGAGGTAGGAGAATGAAAATCGACGAGGCTCTTCAGCCAAGCGCCATTTCCTGGTTTTTACGAATGATAACAATTGTTAATTGTCTTTCTCATTTTTGGTTAGCTTGTTTCTTTGTCTTAAGGCACTTTATGCAAAGCGGGATGCTTTTGAGACCATGAGGATAAAAGCTCTCAGCAAACATTCAGCGTGGGAGTGCAGCGCTTCAGATTATTGCTGTTCGTCATGAAACCCTCGGGCTCGATGAAGTCCATCGCCTCGGGAGACGTTGTACTGCTGGAAATCTCCGAGCCGTTCACCGGCCCCGACCGTTTCGGCTCCGGACCGGAACCCATCCCCATGGGCTCTTGCCCCGGATTCGAACTTTCTCTGTCGTAAATCGGAGAGTTCTGATCAGTTTTTAAACTCAAACCTGGTTCGGAGTCCGCTTTGTCATTCTCACTGTCCATGCCATGCCTGCTTCCGCCGCCGTTGCCACTCCCGCCGCCAGACTCCAACTGCTGATCTTCAGGGCTGTAGCCAGAAGACTCCTCCATCTTTACAGAAAGTCCTTGGTAGGGTGACATGGGGAAACTTCCCTTTCGGTAGGGACGGTTGGTTGTGATTCCCAACTTCTTCACCTTGTCGTACAAAGTCCGAGAGGGAACTCCGTACTTCCTGGCTGCTTGAAGAGCACTCATTCCCGCCCTAACTGCGTCTATTGCTGCCATTATGTCACTCCTTGTGTATTGCTTATAACGTTTCCATTCCGGCTTCTGACTTGGAACATAAGTCGCTATGCCTCCACCTGCAATCAAAAACCAATTGCCTTCTTTTATGCACTGACATTTACTTACTTAGACCTAATAGACTCATGCATTGCCTTTGTTGCCTTTCCTTTTGTGTTCATACAGAACAGAGTTTTAGATAACCAGCAACCACAAAAAATACTCACCTTGTTTGTCCTCAGAGTCGAGTGTAAACGAATGATTGTCTTCATGGACCTAAAATGTGATACATAATATTCTATTCTTAGTATATTTTTAGCTCATCATTCCCAATTTGCGTCAGCAAGTTCACTTATCAGATTGAGAATCAATAATAAGGTTGTTTACCTTCTCCATATGATCGCTCCTTCCAGAATCGTCCAAGAAGTGTTCAGGAGAGTCTGCTCTGGGCTGTAAAATATTAAAATGCATTCCTTGAGCAATATAGTACAAAATAAATCAAGATAACGGACAACCAATTCTAGGGCTTTATAATTTTTACATTGTGATAAAATGGCAAACTACTGAAAGAATATTTTTTGTTTCATAACCACATGACTAATGGTACGAGAATGGTATTAAACATTTTTAAACGTTAGATAAAGATTTTTTCTATTGCAAAAATTTAGCAAATGCCAATATTTTTTTAGCAAGAGAAGGTCAAAACAAAAATTACCGTATCATTTGTGTCAGATGATGGTGTGGAGCCATTAGTAGGATGACTGGCATTTGCTGGTAGGGTGTAATTGACAGTTTTCAAGGGTTTCGTTCCGTTTTCTGGATTTGTCTGAAGGCTGGTGTGACCGAGAACCGTTCTGAGGATGGGCGTGTCTTTGTTGGTGGCGACGAACTTTTTCTTTTTCAGAGGGACCGGTTCACTGTGAGAGTTTTCGAATGAGATGCTGCTGATGTTGTGCTTGGGGGAGGATGAGGTAGGTATTTTATTGGCAGAGGCAGAAGAGTTGGATGACCACAACGGGTACGGCAAGACGTTTCGTTCGGGCCCCGAGTTGGAGTTGTAGGGCGAGTCGAACATGGAATCTGAATTGGCGACTATTCTCGTCGTCGGCGTTGGATTGCTTTTATTTATGAATGCTGAGTTTGGAATATAATCTGGCGCTGAATTGTTTAGATAGGGATGATTGGGCGGGGAGGCTGTTTCGGAGACGCTTTGGTTATCTTCGACGAGACCTTTGACCTTCAAGGTCTCTGCTGCTTTGAGAAGCCCTGCCAATTGATCTTGAGCAACATTCACTTCTCCTTTGTACATGTACTCCAAAATTGCCTTGATCTCTGAGAAACGAATATCCTTCAAAATGACAATCGGATGTCGACATTCATTTGTCATGAAAAGGTGCTGAAAGTACGACGAACAGGCCGCCAGAACCATTTTATGACATTTGATGGATTCACCATCGCAGGCGAGTGTAACATCGGTAAAAGCTTCTGTCAGAAATAAATGCTCAAACACCAAGAGCAGATTTGATCGATGGTTATTCCATCTGAGACAATATTGTTGGATGGCTGACAATGAGCCCATTTCTGTATTTTCTGATAATCTTCCCAGCATCACATAGCATTACTTGATGAGACAAATCCTGTTACAACAAACACACACACAAATATTCGCATTAATATTATATCGATTTTATTTTCAAGCAAAACTCCTTAGCTTCACTTAATTATCGCACCACACGCTAATAGTAATATTAATAATATGATCTCACTTGTGAACACTGTCAGATAGCTATCTGATTCTATTTGACAGAGTCAACAGAGCTACGACTATTGAAAAATATAAATTGTCAATTTATTTACCTAAATTGCATTTGCGTAGCAGGAGAGTGGCTCTGCTGGTATATCCCTAGGAACTGAATGGATTACACTTGCTTCGTGTTCGGAGATAGGCTTTAAGGAATGGAGCTTTCTCAAACGGGATCGTGTTGTTTGTTTGCAAGCAGTAGAAGAGTAGTCCAGTGAAGGCAGGAAGACTAGGAAGAGTGTATTTGGATATTTGTAGTGGAACTCGGAGTTCCTAGTCAAAGTCAACACGTAGCGTAGCAGCGTAGCTATATTCTTCTATATTATTACGCTAGCTAGGTGTGTTTGTTGGTGGAGTGAGTAGCATTGCTAGTAGTTTTCCAGCCCCAGAGTTGCGACATTTCGGCGTGCGTAGATCCATTCCATTCTCATTCCAGCTACGCATCCGAAGGAAATTTTGCCTAAGGGTCACCCGAGATGGACTGACCTTCATGTGTTTTAATCGTGCGAATACAACCAACATTACCCTAGTTTGGCAGAGCATACAAACAAAAGTAACCACCTTCCTCCGTCCAACCACAGCTAATGGCTGCATGATTCATACTTCACTTGCATTGTGTGTGCATACACAACACACGTAAATAATTCCACGATGCTCTTATGCGTAAGTTAAAGGCAAGGCAAAGGGGCCTGGAGCTATGCATCATGCATGCATGGTGTTATCTCCTCAAGGTATTTTTAAGTACACAAAACATTACCTTAACTGGAAGTCTGCTCCTTTTTAGCTAATAACTGTGATACTCTACAGACACGATATAAATCCCTGACTCAGGCTAGGCTCTCTTGCTTAAGCACTTCATGCTATACATAACAATATTATCATAAGTACCTACTACTTATAATAGCTAGACTCGGTGAGTGTACGTTTTAAAGGTGACTTGACTAATAGGGATTAGGGATAGGCTCGTCTCATCAGATTGATCAGACAGACACGTCAGGGACGGGGGTCCTTTTCCTTCCCTGAAATCACTTCCCTCGTCTGCACAAAGCAGTGCTCTGCTATGTAAGCCCTTCTTACTTACCTAACAACGACAAGAACGATCATTATATTATGCTTCTACATTTAAACAAGTACAAGACGCACTAGTGAGTGCGTCCTGCATTTCTCTGCAAATGTAAACGTGATAAAACGTAAAGTCTGAAGGAACATATCGGAGATAAGGCATTCTCGCTTGGCTGGGCTGATTGGTCTTCTCAGCTCACATTCACAATGGCCTGTGTATAAACAGCCCTCAAACGCATCGCTTTTAAAAGTGCAGAAAAGAATCCTGACCAACAGCAGCAAAACCCAACGCCGTACTACAAAGGCACCCGACTCCGACCTAAAAGTTTTAAAAACATTCTGCAATGACGAACGTATATTATACCATGATATATGCCACATTGGATTGACTATGTAGAATCAGAGTATCATATGACCAGTTGGCTAGCCGGGTAAAGCGGGGTGATTGGTAATTATTAGAGGGTGGGCTGGCTAAATGGCAAAAACAAACAAAAAAACCCTGGAAATGGGGCTATGTAATTCATTATTGATGTTATCTTTGTCATTTTCCCACCGTCAAATTAAGATAATAAATGAATGTATTTGGAACATTTAACAGAATATAATATTATTGCAGTTTAGAAGTTCTCCTGAAATTAGATCTGCTTATTAACTGCTACTACATTTTTGCAAACCATAAATGTTGGAGTTTTAATTATCTACTTCATTGTGTTTATATAGCTACAAGATTGGTTAGGTACCTATTAGTCTAATTAAATATTATTGACTTAACCAATTAATACATCTTTTTATTGTGTTCTTTAGCCTTAAATTTCTTTGCAGAGTACAGCAAAGTTACACGTGTGAAATTGACAGCACTAAAGGCAAGATTAATAGCACATAGTTATACCTTTATCAGTGGAGTTTTATTTATTTATAGAAATACTATGGGAATTTTCTTAATCCACCAAACTAGTAAAAATTAAATAAAGGAAAGCTTTAATAATTGTCGACTACTATCACACTCTAATATATAACATGCTACGCATACACGTCGTACAGGTTGTGTCTTTATTTCTCGGCTGTCAAGTAAATGCTAACGTTTTTATGTTTTTCTTAGAGGAATTTTCTGTACATTGTATTCAACCAAACATTAGGCCCTTTGTAAGCATAAACAATATTTTTGTACCTACACTTGAATCTCATATGTCGGGTAACTTCGGTTGTTGGAGGTCGGGTATTATGATTGCAAAATAGAAAGAGCTGTATAATTGAGTAGCTGTTAGTTGCACAATAATTTTTATCAAGTTTCTTCGTAAGCGTGTAAATATGAAGGCGGGAACGCATCACCCGTTAATAACGTTTAAAATTTTGAAATTAAAATTTCAATCTATTTTTGATAAAAATATATATGGTTCAGATGAACACAGTTGTAATGAGTTTGAAGAAAATAATACTGAAACAAACCTTTTACTAATAAAAAGAGAAAAATCCTGATGAAGCGGTGAATATGCGTCGATGTTTGTTAGGGCTGTAACGAAGATTGTAAAAGTTGTTTCAAGATGCAAAATTGAAACGATGAAATTGTATGGATTGCAAGATTTGGGATTGGTAGTGAGCATAGTAACACATAAAATTATGACTTCTAAAAATACTGAATACTACTAGGTTGTAAGTATATTAGCGAATAAGTAAAAGTCGACAACAATTAAAATTTTGTACTTTAGTCCGACTTGAATGTAATAAAATGTAAAAATTGGAGAAATAATATTTTCTGACTAGTCGTTTAGAACGCACCGCTATACAAACTATTATGCTATTATAAACAAAGCTCATATACAACTACACTTGATTTTTGTTGTAAGGAGGTCCCAAATATAGATAATGAAAAACATTGAGAAAATAGCATATTATAACAAAAATGGATGAATGCATAATGAAAGATGCCAAGAGTTTATACAAATGCTAACATATACATAAATGAATTGTGACATAACATCTTAAATAATGAAAAATAAATCCATATAATTAAGATGAGTCACACACATACAAAAATAGACCAGTAATCTATGCATGTAACAACGAATGTATCTATTTCTGTGTGTAGTAACAATGAAAATCTTCTTATTATTGTATCTGAACAAAGCATGGTACTAAGGATAATGATAATGACAAATACGCAAAATTACACAAATTATGGCAGTAATTCAACTACCCCGTCTAAACAATGCTCCGTACACGCAATCCATTGCGCGACTCTCTAATTGTAAATTCTATTGTAAAATGAAATGCAGTATTTTTTGTTAGGAGGGGGCCCTTGCAACCTTGAAATTTCTTGTGCCTTCAGCTTCAACTTGTTCTCTGGACTGGAGGAACTCAACTTTATGTTCATGTTAATGCATTCTTATTAGAGCTTCACCCCTTTTTGGTTTGCATTTCTCGTTCTAGGGACCCGCTCAACTTGATTTACATCATTTTTTTGGCTTACAAGGCAAACTTTGCTTTGCAGCCTTACAAAACGGCTCAGCCTCGACTTAGCTTTTCTTCGCCACCAATTTCCCTTCTTAAGGGAAGGAGTAAGTGCAATGCAATATATAGAATAACTATCTGTATTTAATTTTATCACATTACTAATCTTTTCACATAGACTTGACTTGACTCTCTCAGATAGATGCAACCTTTCGAAACGCGTAAAAAAACAGCCCTTTTTTATTTGGCCTTCTGGATAACTAACTGGTAGCTACTCCAAACGAGTACAAATATCAAGGGATGCAAACATGGCCGACGAATAACTCTTTTTTAAATACTATTTTCTGTAAATTTCCATTAAAAGTATAATGAGGAATGCTGGCGTGTTAATCAATGACGCAAAGTTGCCTTTTCCCTTCATCATCATTGCAGTAACAAGCAAGCAAGTTTTTACGGCTAAAAATAAGTAGCAAGCAACGCAATATTTTCAGGTAAGTAAGTAGGCTTGCCTTTTGTGCGTTTCGTCCGTTGCAATATTTAGGGAAGTTGTTAGAAACTGCGTAGGTTGAATGGTTGTGAATGTTATTGTATAGATGTTCATGAACTTCACAGAAGGCAAAGTGCGTCGTAGTTCAGTCGATCTATGCGTATGCGTTTAAATATTATGAATCCTATGGCATTTTTTATGCAAAAGATAATCATAGACTGTATAGGAACTCACTTGCGTTATGTTATGAGTATAAATGCGTAAAGCGTAACCCATTAAATGCAATTAAGGAGAACTGGAAAAGTTGATATGTGCGTCCTTTTAACCTTGTGGAATATTTTACCTAGAATTGCTAATGGCAAATTTTACAATAGATTTAGAATGCTCACATTGGGAATTTGTGAGTTCTCCATTTTATGAAAAATGTAAAATTTGTTGTTTATTGGACTTTGACTTGTTTATATTTCCTCTAGATCCATCTGGCTTTATGCATGTACGAGTATTAGCTCAATTGAATTCAAGGACACTTGCTCATGAGTTGAACTGCATTCATTTGATGCATTTATCTAACTATAAGTTCCGATATACTTCAGTGAAGCCAATGTGACATAACAGGGAGTGTATTAACTCACCATCCATGTCGCAATCATGAGTGAGTAAAGAGCAAGCGAACGCATTTCAATTCTACATGAATTGCTTTACTATCTCCTATCTATAAACAAACAGTTTGTCAGATGCGATACTCTGGACAAATATAGGGAGGAACTGACATGATGAAGAAACTATCCATAAAATACGTACATAGAAGCAACAACATATTTCATAGTTATCTCTCTTTTTAGGTAATGCATTTTATGCTCTGAATCTGATTTGTAGACTACTGTTGGATGGAAACTGTAAAGTACAGTAGAACAGAGAATAGTGCAATATATGCAATAGTCCTAATAATAATATCATTTTCATGTCGTGTAAGAGTTACAGAGAAAACCGTGACAGAAAAAAATATTTTACTTTGTACAAAGTAGTTTTATTAGTCTACAGCCCATAATAAGAAAAGGTTCACTGCCTACGCAATGTACGAATACGTATAAATGAATTTTCGGATGTTTAGTCATACAAACAAACTGTGATATCGACTGCGCTATCTAAATGCAGCCCACTACGAAAAATATATAAATATGCCCACAGCCCATATTAAATAATATGCCAGACGGAAAAACTATCTATTATACTATACGTCTGCAAATGTAGCAACCGGAAAAACATTTTGCTTTATGAACCTATTCACAAATGTGCCCTATAAATTTGATGACCGCTATTGCGTTGTTGCCACAAAGAATAAGAAAAATGTCAGCAGTGCAGCTCAAAAGTGGAGTAATAGGCAAAATCAAATTCAAAGAGCTATTGAGCTTTTGTTTTTTGGTAAAAACTATAATAATATTTTGAAACGGCAATTAGAACTATTTATTACTTATCTTGTATTCGTTGTATGAAGAGACTGTATCAAAATTATCAAATATTTTAATGAAACGCACTCTGTAAAAGTAGATAAAAGTAGTTAATCATCTCATCATGACTGATTCAGTTTGGAAACATTTCATTTCCATACGTTTCAATTGTATATTGAATGGTATTGAATTTATTGTTTTATTTGGTTTTATTGAATGGCATTGAATGGTATAGTGCATTTGAATGGTGGAAGCATAAAATACAATATAAATTAATTTGTATTAGAATGGGTACTGACTGTGGACTGTGGAGCAAAATGCATTTATGCATGGCATGTGAGTAGTTAACAAGAACAAATCAGTTCATTTATTTGTAAAGTAATTGTATATACAATAACAGAGTACATTACATACAATAGTACATAATTTAGTTAATTAAACACTCATTCATTGCAAAGGATGTGCAACAATTGTCATTATCTGTACTTAATTCCCAAGTATTTTCTATGGCTACACATGCATGCGCATATATAGCTAGCTTTTATGTACATGTTTTTATAAGATTCGATTAGCAATTTTAGTTAAGTAAATTCAGGATGATAGCGAATCTAGCTTTATATTGTTTCGTATCTCTCCTACAGATACATATTGTATTTTGTAGCCAGATAGGTCTTTATTTTTGTATATATTTATTATTTGAGATTTGAGACTCACTCTGTCATATAATATTTATTTACACTTGAGAGAGTTCAGTTTAGACAAAAAGTTATGCTACTTCATTGCAAATTAACTCTTATGGCTCAATGGATTAATACACACTTTATACAGTATAACAATTTAAATGGCCTTATGAACCACACAATAACAAAGAATGACAAACAAAGAAGAACATCCGTCAGTGTACACATGGGTACCTACATACTTATCTATAAAATATGGAACACAGAGATAAAAAAATTCATACAATTTGCAATTGTATTATTTAGTAACAAAAGAAACTAGAATTCTAAGAACAGAATCAAACAGTGTTTTCATTTCCGGGCAATAACAAGTACATGTGTACATAGCTTCATTTGGTTTTCTTTCCATTTATGTTTGATATTGTTGAGATTGTGTTTAAAGCAAAGCCAGGGTCGTCTTGATGTCTATGTACATTAGACACTGTAAGGAATATCGTGTCGATAATCTGTCAGAATAACATTCGATTGCTTTAGTTTTAGAGATTGAATATTAAGTACTTGTTTTGTTGCTAATAAATATAATAAATAGGTACGTATGGCATGTAAATAGGCAATGAGAGTAATATCTGCATGGGATACGTCCTTTTGTTCACATACGAAAAGGCTGTTGACGTTTGCATGTGCTATGGTTGATAATGTTATTAAATTAGTTTGATGTGACAATAGCCACCTGGATTGTAGTGGAAGAAATGCAATTTTTGTGAAACTGAAGGAGTTGTATACCTGGAGAGGGAAGTAACGTCAGTTAACATTAACGTTGCATGACTATTACTTTTCTCAGCGTTTTGTAGGTGTGTAGTTTAGGTAGGTAATGTAATAGCTACCTGCTAGGCTAGGGAGGACTTATTTGATACTGCAGTAATAAAAGTACATGTCTATGTGAACGTGGCCTATAATAAGAATGGATATATGTAAGTAGATCAAGTAGATGGCTAATATAATACGTAGATACACTAGAAGATGAACATTATGAGAGAACATAAAATTTTACACGGTAATAGAAATAGATATTAATATGAGACGAGACGATGTTGACAGAAGAAGAAGGTGGAATGGGATGGAAATGTTTATTTATAGTAGTTGTTTGTGGACAGTTGGACTGGAACTGCATTGGATTGGAACTGGATTGGACTATGAATATTTGTAGTAATGACCTGCTACACAGATCCCATTACAGTATGACCGAGATTATTATATTTTAGTATTAATGCTATTGTAGTAAGTATTGTTTGTAGATTGTTTCTTATAAATATTTGTTTGACGATGGATGCAGATTGGATAGTGCTATGTTATTATGTTATGAGTGGTACTGGTACGAGGGTGAGGTCTAATAGTTTTGAAACGCGTGGGTGGGAACAGGGTCTGTGAGCATTGATGAATAAATATGATGAATGCAGATTCTGATGGCGATTTCAATTGTTGGTTGCTTCTTTTGGATGTGGTGGACTTTTAGTCGGAGTCATTGTCATTGCAGTGGGCTGTCATCTCAGTTCCCTCTCTCACAGAATGATGCTCGGTCTCCACAAGTTGGCTTTGTAATACGTGTCCTTATGCATCGTCGGACATTTCTTCGCCTGTAAAAATAAAAGAGAGTTCAATATTTAAAGGGGCTGCGAGGAGACATGTAGAGTGATTTCCTTTGATGTGATTGTTATTATTAGAGAGGAGAAGAAGAGTGGAAAGGATTCCATCCAAGTTGACCCGAGGAGGAGAGCGCGCGGGTATTACCCGCTCCCTGCTAAGTAAAACTAGGATGTTTGCGAACTGCTTTATGCTCACTGTGGCAAGTCATGTTTCCTTGGTGGTTGAGTCTGGTGATCTTATTGGCCACTCTGTCGATATGCTCTTAACTACTTTCTTCCCTTATGGCCTGAGTTGAGTCTTTGAGAGATGTGGGGACTGGGGAGCTATAGCTGATTAGCTACATATATCTAATTCGGAGAAAGAGGGACAATGGTAGGTAGGAGTAGGTGCTGGATGTAGACCAGGCAGGCCTCAGACCATTTAGCCATGAAATAGAAAGAGCGGAGAGGGAAAGGGAGAGATATTGGAAGAAAATGAGTGCGTTCATCGCTGCACAAAATACAAAATAGTCATTGAAGGCGGAAATGGTCAAGAATGACTCCCAGGCGGAATTGGACGTAGGAGAAAAAGAATGGTCCCATCAGAGTCGAATGGATAATGAGAGTGTGGGCAATAGAAGAGGAAGAACAAGCACAAGTGCCCCCATACCACGTATATCCTCACTCAATAGTGGCCACAAGAAAATAATTTATTTTATATAGGTACCTATCTAAAAGTATTAGGAGAAGAATAGCAATAGCCATACAGTCACTTCACTTGTTCTATATCACTAACAATAGAATTCGCTATAGAAGCCCGGGATTACATGCCAGGATTCTATAGAGGCCTGCCACACTCACGTAAAGAGAGGAAGGTAGTTTTTAGCCAGAGTCTCTTACGGAATATTTGCTAACCTGCCTGCTCGGGCAGCCATCCCTTTTACATACATTGCATTGCATTATTGCTCAGCTCCAAGTTAAGACACATTGTATTATTATGTACATGGTGTGTGTGTGTGTGTGGTGTGAGTGCAAGGCTAGCCATGTCCGTATATAGATAGATACACGTAGGTACATTGATAGATACGGACGGACGTACCTTACCTGAATTAGGTATGAGGAGACAAAGTAAAAATAATGTATTTGTCTATATGGCATGATATCTGAGTGCATTGTGGAGGTAGACAGATAAGTAGATAAGATAGGAACAGAGTCTTGCAGGAATCACAGATCCGGATCCAAAGACCCTTCTTCAACTTCAAAGACCGAACAGGCCATTGAGACTACACCACAACTTTTATTGTGCCTAGTCCTCTCTATGTCTTTCGATTAAGGAGAATTTATCTGCGCTGGGGGCCCCTAAAATGGAACTATTCCAAGCTGACCCAACCAACTCTCATTCCTCTTCGTGCTACAACATTCAACAAGACAAGCAACCTCTCCGCCACACCGCACCGCACTCCGCCAACAATTCCCATCCACCTCCCAAATGCGCCCACCAAAAACACAAAACATCTCCTTACACTCACCAGACACATTCTATTTCCACTCCTCTTATAATCTACGCTAATGCCGACTCCTACAGTCACTAATGCCTAGTCTAGTCGCCCAGGAGAAAGTATAATATGTACATAGATACCAGCTAAGAAAGAAGTGGGCACGATCAGGATGCCCGGATCGAGGAGTTTAGCCCACTACATATGAGGATCTATACCTTATTCCTTCCATCTCTTGCCCACTCCAATTCACTTCACTCTTTCTTCTCCGTCTAAATTGAAAATGACACGGTGGTCAAAGCGCAGTGGGGCTGATCCCAACCGGACGTGGATCTCGGAGTTAAGAGAGCCACTAGGTTAGCTGCACTGGAGACGAGAACAAGGCCATAACTCTCCACTTTAATTACGAGCCACTTGACATAAAATAAAATACAGTGCAATACACCACGACCGTCCAATGGAATACTAAGCCACGGCCGCCCTGCTAATCCTTATGGGGCGAGCATCGCAGCCTATCTACCGGCTACCTCCTTATTATTGCTTCCGACTCCCACTGTGTACTGCCCGCATTAAATAGCATAGAACAATTCCTTAGATGGCTGGAGAAAGTATGTAAGGAAACTTCACCTGAGCATGTGGGAAATTGATGTTCGTCCGAACTGTCCTGTGGTGAAGTTGTTGTACTGGTCGAACGTTCATTAAATGAGTTTTAGGAGACTCAGGCTTGCTCCCTTGTTTCAGTTGACGGAGAGCGTAGATCTAAAGCAAAGCCACCAAAACACTAAATTAAATAAACATCCTTTGCCCCACATTCATAGATGTATCTGTACTTATCTTAGATGCATTTAGACAGACTCTTCTATCACACAAAAAAAATCGCTCAAGGATACGCCACCCATAATTCATTCATTATTACTGAATTACATACATTATTGAAATTTCAATTTCACGAATGCATATATGCAAAGGACGTCTTCGTTTTATCGCCAGCATGCATATATCAACGTAAATACGTACACAAAATTTAAAACAATACCTATATGACGTTTCAAAAAATACCAACCACGACAAAATTTATTTATCCCTTGAATAGGATTGGGATACATAATAGAAAAGTTCCATCGGATAGATAGTTGACTCATAGTTTATATTTTATTTACTTAAGAATGGGCTGTAACCAACCAACTATGGACACTTACCGGAACTTTCTGTTGATCAATTTACTTGGCGTTAACGGGGACTAATAAAATTTAATAAAAGAAGCCAGTTCTTTCATACAAATTCAAAAACTATCCTTAATGTTTTGGGAGAAAATAAGTTCATTTGTGACATTTTGAGGTTAAAATGTGAAACGTGAGGCCTTTGAATAGGGTTAATTGTAAATTTTAAGGCTTTCGACGGATAAAAAATGGTCGGGTTATTTATGATGATTAATAAAAGATGTGACAGTAGAAAGAAATATATAATTGCATTTGCTACAGCAGTTAAGGTAAGATGATAATATAGTTGTGTTGAAATATTACCATATGCTTAGAGATGTAGACGGGTCTGTTGAGAATCACCCAAGTGACGGTTTCCCAGCAGCCAGGATGGGTTGTGGAGCCTTCGTAGGTCATGTAGTAGTCAGTCTCGGGAAGTAAACCATGCAAATTAATTGGTTCTACACCAGCAGATTGATCTAAAAAGAAAATTGGAGTCACATAGAGATATATTAATATGTCATTCATAAACACCCAAGATTTTTAAGAAGTTGAAGAGAAAAGTTTTCTTTGGCTGACAAGAACTGTTCCTGCATCAGGTAGAAGAGGAAATAAAAAAAACAGTTGTTGATGTCGTTTAGCAGAAAGGCAGGACACCTGCTTCAAATATTGCACGAGAAAAGGATTGGGGTTAGCAGGTGGAAATACGTTGTCGGATTTTTGTTTAGATGCCTGTAAAGAGTAAGTCAAGGTGATGGGGAAAGATTGAAAAGGGAAAAGTGGAGAAAGTCAAGAGCAGAGCGAGCGAGCGAAAGAGAGAGAGACGTTTATGAATTCATTCATTTCTAGTTGAGTTGTTTGGCTCCATTTAATTTATTATCGAGAAGATGAGGAAGAATGGCGTATTTAGATTAAATGGAAGGAAGAGGATCTTAGGTGGTGCTGGGATCTACGGCTGAATATTTCCAAGTGAAAATGAAAAGAGTTTGAGTGGGATGCTATAAGTCAGTGAGAGTGGGCTAAGGGAAAAGAGTAAAGTGACTACTTAACAATAAGCGAAAGTTTAAGATTGACACGAGGTGTCTAACCTAAAAGCTCTCGTGGCTTTCACCAGTCTACCATTTAAGTCTCATCTTAACTGACAGAACCGACAGACACACGGCAGATGAGAAAGGAACTTTGAGCTCGCCACATTTCCCTTCTCCCTCTCTCGCCCTTTTCAATTCACACAGACCCAGACAGAGCCACGTAGAGAGAAAGGGAAAGAAATAGACCGGCCTGTGAATCCGAAGCTATGATAGCCGCAGACAAACAGAACTCCGGCATTGCTCTTGGCTGCACTTCCTCTGTATTCCTGTCCTGAGCTCGGCGGTTCCTTCTCGGGCATTTGCCACCTTTCTTCCTCGAGTGGAAATCCCAATTTCCTCTTTACCTTCCGAAAGGAAAGTAAGAAAGCCGAGGGAAAGGAAGCTTACACAAAGTGGCGTGTACATAAACCTTTCCAACTAGAAAAAACAGTAAATTTAAAGGGGTTTTCTTTCGTGACTTTGATATTTGATCTCAAGTCGAAAGCAAAGAGGGAGAAAGATGAACACACGAGATTCCCTTCAATTCTCACAGGGAAAAATATTTCCCTTTGCCTTCCGGACTCCTCCACTCCAGACTTATGTACATAGGATTTTCGGTGGAGCCATTGTCAAATAGCACACCAAATCAAAATTCCAACAAAACCTGGCCACTCATGGAAAACGGACAGGAAGTTATAAAATAGCCCAGCAACTACCGGCATAACTCTTTGTTTTCCATTCCACTCAAAGATAGCACTTTAGCAAAGAGAGAGAGAGAGAGAGAAAGGCTCCATCCCAACCTTTCTGACGAATTGGAGAGCTCGTTTACTCCGATGACTTAAAAAGACCCTTGAGATTCATCTTACCAATACACAAAACCTTGATCAACATTTATGGCACTCTCTCTTTTTTTCTTTCTCTCTTTACAGTAAGATGCAATTAACGCTAAGGCAAACCTTTTTTCTTCCTACTACTCTAGCCTCCTTCAAAATCTCGCTCACTTTCACCATAGCAAAATAACAGGGATTTGAAGCAAATCTCTCTCATGTTATTTCATTGCCCCTTTAAGTATAACAGGCCCCACTCAACACGGGTAGTTGGAATTTACATGAAATGAAACACGGGTGATTCGCTCTAAGTGCGGGTGTTCTCAGGCGGGAGGTTCGAGTGGACGTGGGAAAGGGAGAAAGGTCCGAGGGAAAGTTGGTCAAGTTGAAATGTTGAGTCGAGTCACGTCAGGAAGGAAGCAAGGAAGCGTTTATCAATCCGCATATTGCACACGGACAAACAAGCGAGGCGAGGACGAACAGAGGGCATGTTTCTCTCTTTTATCGCTCTCTTACGTATTTAGCGAGAGGATGATGGGGCCTGGACAGGGCAATGAAGCCAATCCAAGCAAAACAGAGGAGAGGATGCTGGAAACGAAGCGAAACGAACGAAGGTAGTCCATACTGAGTGACTGACGATGAGCTGAATTGAATTGCTCGAGTAAGTACACACAGCCACACGGCCAGGCAGGCAGGACAGACGAAAACATGTCGTGGTGGCTGCCACCGCCAAGCCACAGCCACAGCCACAGCCGCCCTAATGATTTCCCACACTTCAACTCCACGGAACACGTACACACTTGATTGAAACGACACACAATCTGCGAAGCCCATGTCGCCACTCTGAACATCACTTGAATGACAATACCGTCAAAAATCTTTGCTTATCTGCCTCATCCCTCCCATCACCAACCAAAAGTAAACTTAAACACGCGGCGAAATGTCATGACTTCCCATCCCATTGGCTATAAACCCGGCCACGCTAACCCACAACTCACAAATAACAACCATAAACAAAGCATTCATCGATATTATTATTGTTATTACCGTCATATCCACAACCCTACAGTTTTATACCCTAATATTCACTGTGATATCCCCAATTATGGGTGGAAACCTCTGTTCTTTGAACAAATAAAATTAATCATCTCTATATAACAACCTCCTTCTACTTTCTAAACTCGCATTTTAGTAGAAATAAAATTGATAGGCTAATAAGAAATTTAGAAATTACAGATTTAATGTCATTATATTTTTAAATTTTAATGGATTGCATAGAGCATCATAATATTGTTTGGTTAGAAGCCAGAAATATCCAAGGTTTCGAGATCATCCGTCGGGGAAGCAATCAATTATTCTTTGCAATCCTCACGTTTTGTCTCCAATACAAAGAGAGATAGAGATATTTAGTATCAGCGTGGATGGAGGAAAACAGAAGGAATCAGTACGAGAAAGATTGGGAGTGAAAGTAAGAGAAGTCTGAAAATAAGCTATTTGTCGTATTTGTGCTTTCTCCGTGGATTGAATGGCTCCGCACGCTGTCTGATTATCTGCTGCCGAGTTGTAGAGTGTCGCTCTACTCTCCGCATTAGTCCTCAATGGTTGGAATAAGAGGAAATCACTTTGGCTCCTTAAGGAGCGTCGATACACCTGTATCATCCTGTATGGGAAATTTGAAATTTAGCCATTTACATTGGAATTGGGCCTA
>JABASI010000276.1:0-44862 GCA_019776505.1 Tomocerus nigrus
GGTAGTTTATCGGACCAACACCACATATGTCGGTCCGCCGGACCAGAAAGTAGCAAGTCTGCATATACCTTACAGACCAAGATGTGTGCACACGTTTCTTGTCTATAGAATAATACTAGAATCCTTGAACGTAGATGTATAGTCGTTGACTTTATATTTAGTGGGAGAATATAAATTATATATAAAAGTATTTAGTATTCCTACACAGTATAGGTACATAGAGTTAAATAGTATAATAATGATATACATAGAGAGAGAGAGAGTTTGAAGATGTTCGTATCGCATCCAGTTATTTGTCTTATCTCTCCTTTGGCTTATGTCAGAGGATTTTTCGGACTTTTCGGGTCGGTGGGATTTTATTTAGCCTCCTCCTGCCGGATGTTCTTCTCGACTAGTCGTGCCAAGTTTTTATTTTCAGAAGTGAAATGGTCACTTTACTTTGGCGTCGTTACATAGTGCACTCTCGAGTCGACATTAACTCTATAGCCCTCTCTTTCTCTCTTTCTTTACACTCGTCTTCTCATTCTCTGATGCTCTGTGGCTATATAGACAACGGATTCGGATTCATCTCTCTTCAACTTAAGAGTTGACTCTCTTTTCTTCACTAATGGAGTCGCATGCACTATACCATTTAGCTATTATATAGTGGAAGAGTATATATAGCTAGGTACTTAAATACTATGCGGCCTCTTCTCTTCGGCCTAGCACTCAATGTGATTCCCTCTGAGAATCCGACGACGTGCTCTACTAGAATTATCTATCACATTTTTATCTGAGACTCATTTGTAGACTTTACTTACGTAGGTATGTGATGTGATGTACTTGGTGTAGATTGCAACTTCTCTCATTCACTCACTCCCCTCCCCCTAAAACCTCTAGCATCAGAAAGAAGGAAGAATCCACATCTCTATAGCAATCTGTGTGACTTAACTACCGTTACTTAAATTTTCCGATGAATGTCATTTATACAGCAGTGGCAGGATCTACAGGGAACACCACAGGGAATTCCTACTCCTAAACTTTCAACTGTAAAATAATAAATCTTTTTTTTGTCTTAGTATTTCTAGTGGAATCTATAGTAGGTAGCTAATAAATGATCGTTAGGTACATGCCACTGTATTTATAATATGTAAAATATATAAAGGTACAGTCGACGGTCGTCTTGGAGCGGCGTGTGCATCTTGTGACGAATCTTGACGACGATCTCGCTATCATTATTCAGAAAAGATTTGGACCAACTAATTCTGGGAATTGGACAAATGTGAAACGCTCTAGATTTTTACTAAATAAAGCGATAGCTATGACTCAAGAATCTGCATTCAGATTTTTCCGAGAAGGCTAGGACACAGAGAAAATGTACGAGAAGACAACAGAACCTTCATCACATCACACAGATGAGAAGAAGAAAAATAAATCCCCAAAGCAAATCGGCGATAGAGCGAGATGCGACTATTACAGTGAGTGAGTACAGTGAGTAGTGAGTGAGGGAGTGAGTGATGCAGCAGCAGCCAGAAGACAATCAATAGAAATAAATACATATGAAGTGGATGGATGAAAAGAGACGAGAGAATAAACGAGTCCAGCCAGATTCACAGTCAGATAGAGAGTCGAATTAAAACTGAGCAAATAATTGAAGATGGCTATCTCCTCTAAGTGAGTGAGTGAGTGAGTGAGAGAGCCAGGGATCTCTCTCTCTCTTTAAGAAGAAGAAACGGCCGTACGCTCCTTCCACTTCTCTTATCTCATTAAACAAAGTCAAGGAGCATTCAGACTCATTGAGTCTCACTTGCTCTCTATGTCTAAATCCAACTATGAAATATTCTGTTCATCTGACAATCAGATCATATAATTTTATATGCATACATAGAATATCATATTAGCTACACTTATAGCAATTTACAGGTACAACGAGAATTTATTAATCTATAACATTTAAGTGTCTACACAAAGCCCGCTTTGATTTTTGATAGTGAGCTAACTGTACTGTCAAGTCTCAACGGAGACCTGTTTCTGTTTGCAATAATTTTCATGGCAAGTTAGTTACTCAAAGAATTAACTACACACTTAAATCAAACAAATAAAAAGATTAGCCGAGAGAGAGAGAGAGAGAGAGAGAGAGAGAGAGAGAGAGGGAATAGAGATAGTAGATCCAATCAAATCTCCAAAGATTAAATGTAAGAGACAAGATAGACATTTTTATGAGGGGACGAACTGCAGGCCCATAGAATCCCAATCGTTTGCTATGACTGCTTAACTTCTTCGTGCTCTGGTCAGATTTCATATCATTATTCCCTACTCTACTCACTCTATCCTCACACAAACAACAGAGAGATAGATCACTCCACTGGTCATGCACTTACTTACTTATATCTACCTATAATAATGCACTCCATATATGCACACTGCTCTGCTAATGATATTTAGAATATTTAGAAAGCAATAGAAAAGACGGGTATTCATTCCATTCCATTATCTCATTTCATTTGGAGAAGAAGAGGCAATGCCAATGTCTCTCTTCAGACAGATATGAAGATATGACTGACTTTTCAACTGTTTCACTTTGGCCATCATTTGACTAGGAGCAGGAGCATCTGTAAAAAAACAGAAACTTAACTCTCAGGTATCTGTATGGATATATAGTGAGTGCTGCATGATGATGATATTGGCAGGAGTAGCTAAACGATGCCTAAATAAATAGATTTTGCAGACTTGTGTTGTGTATAGAGAGAGAGGACGAAGTTCCGTGTGACACTCGGCATAGCAATGGCACGACTTTAATTTGTGTCGTGACTTGCCCTTTAGGGAATAGGCGTTGCCCCATTCCACTCCGTCCGTTCGTCCGTCCGTCCGTCCATCTCATCATCAGCCGTCGTAGTAGCTAAATACATCGCTCTTTTTCTTCGGCTAACTTCACTGAGGCTCGTCTGGACCTAAATGCTCCCTCACGTTAAATGTCCATCCGCCACTCTCCCGTTTACTTTGTCTAATAGCCAGACATGGACACACGAATGTTGACGATGTTGACTTTGCCGTGCACAATGACAGCATACATACACGTACACTCCTTTCAACGCGCTTTTTCTCGTGCAATGACGACGATGAGTGAGTGAGACACTGGAGGACAATCCCTAATTCACTTCCTCTATTGACTTATTTTTCTTCCATCTCTCTTTCCCAGTCGCCTACATCTACCTCATCAACTCATTTGCCAAATGTTTTCCTAGAAAAAATAATTAGCGAGAGCTTCTAAGAAATTATGAATTTAAGAATGGCCGTATTTATCGAGATGATTGCAGCAACTCTTCTTTTTACTGTGCAATATTTAGGGAAATATATATATGGTGACTCGAATTTCCTTCCCACTTCCCACTTCCCACCTCCATTTAAATTACATTAGCAGAGCATTAGTGGATTAATAATCGAGAAAATAGCTTTTGTTTTCTGACCATTTCTTATGATGACTTTCCATCCATTACAGACGCATCCGTTTGTTTTGTCCAGCTCTCTCTGCATGCTTCGATCCCACTCTAATTTTTCACAGATATTATTATGGTCATGCTACTTAGTATAGACTGTATCATGTATGTATGACTGTTGTATATCATCCGACGAATGATTATAGGCTACCTACCCTGCATTCTCACTCAGCCAAATTAATAGAGACGGAGAGAATATTTAAATTGCCATGACTAATGTCACTGCTCATAACATCAACTCGCCTCACTAATGGACTTTGACTCCACGCAGCATTCCCTCTCTCTCTCTCTCTCATTTCTAACGAACATTTATATGTCTGCCGCCTTTCATTCAGAGCTAGACACTACAGCCGCCTCTCTTTACATTATTTTCTCAGTGGACAATGTCAACACACAGTTAATTCCGTCCATTTTATGACGTTATACGATATTGCTCTCTCCTATGATTAAACTAGCAATTATGTAGATTATCATAATAGGATGGCATTATGTATTACGTGAAATACTCAATTCTCTATCATTTTCTGCTACTACCGGCGGATTTGTCTCTATTACTCAATTTCTAAGCAAATATTAATAAAATGCCATACCATGTGTAACATTGAACACTGCCCCTTGCATGGAATCATTTAGCAAACATTATAATGTCAATATAACTTCAATGTTATCTATAGACATAGTATACTATTACTATTCTTGTGCCATTTAAAAAAAATGAAGGTGAGTCTTTACAAGAAGATACATAATCTGTGTCTATGCAAAATAAGATGTATACATTGTCTCCTGTAAAGTATGTGCGTCTGTGTTTCCGTGTCCCCATACATTGTCTGTATTTATCTATGGCTGTGCTGTGGCTCATTAAAATGCACAACGTGGAAATTTGTAGGACAAAAACGTCAAAGGATACAATTTTATAAGGACATTAAATATAAAGGATAAAATGTCCAAACATCAAGACAATGAAGTGGAAGGAAGCATTGCACAGAGTGTCTGCAATTCAACTTGCACTCTACGACGACGACACAATGTGAACAGCATGGACTATATGTGCATGCATATTTATCCGTTGATATATGCTACAATATTTTGTGTCTATGCAATGCATTTTACAATTATGCAGGTAGGTACATTAATATTAATACTTACAGTTTCTATCTCTATTATGTACAAAGGCTTATTGCATCACTTTCTGTGCAGTAAATATTTGCTAATCTACACGAATTTGCAACACAGTAAGAAAATTGGCATGCACACTATTTGAGTTGGCATATTTTCCTTTGTGGAAAGATGAAAGGAAAGTGTAAGAAGCACCTGTTTCGGGATGCATTTATTTTATGCAGGTTGAACGGTAAAACAATATAAGTCATTGTTCCAGTAATGCCCCACATTATTGCATTCCCTTTCTTAGGGAAGAATAAATTGTAAGAGTCCAAATCTGTAGGGAGTGTCCTAGTGTATACTAGTATAGGTAGAAATTATGGAATTGTGTAAGAAATCTGGAGTTTGAGCAGGGTGCATAAGGACGGAGTGGATTTTAGTTCTCATAAGGTGACTGTGTGGACGTGGAAGAGTTCTCCAGAGTCTCTCAGTGAATTTCGTTGGAGTGCGGAGGATGAAGGCGGAGAGGAGCAATCAGACTCACTCACTCACTCACTCACTCACTCGCTGACTCTCGAGTCGAGGAGTTCAAGGAATCAGTTCGAAATTCCAAGTCTCATTTAGAGTTCAATTCCAGCACAACGCTCTCCGCATAAGAATCAAGATAATAGTGAGAAAAGTGAGGAGAGTAAAGCGATCTCCTCTCCTTCCTCCTTCCTTATTATTATACGCAGCACTCCGGAGCAGGCACAGCCGCTCGTTAAACCACCGAAAGGAATATGTGCAACATAGCTAATAACATTACAGAGCACATAATCAAAGTCATAGAGAAACTTATAGCAACTCCTATACTGCCACTGCTACTTATGACATACCCCGGGATACACCTCTGTATAAGTAGAGCATGTTAATTATAGTCAACTCTTATAGATACTAAACAAGTTTTTCTCTACATTTCCTGCTAGGAAAGGTTGCGCCGGCTGCTACCTGGTGTTAACCATTGATTTTTCTACTCCGCTAAGTGTACAAATTAAATCATAAACGCCCAGAGTGCACTGCTACTTATGACATACCCCGGGATACACCTCTGTATAAGTAGAGCATGTTAATTATAGTCAACTCTTATAGATACTAAACACATACTGCATGGCCAGACTAATCTTTGTGGCCGAAAAATAAGGAAATGCTACTATATAGGTTTCCAAGTAGTAAGTAGTGGATTATAAGGGGCTCTTGTCATATTTACGTATTCTTCACATCATAATGCACCTTGCATCATTGCACACTTCCAGCTTTTAAGCTCATATTTTACTTTATGCATAGCTAATAGACATCTACTAATCTGAGACCTTACGGTGAGATCGAAAGGTCAAAAGGACGCAAAGCATTTGAAGCCAAAAGAGAATTGGGGCTAAGCCGATCCTTCCTAGCCAAAACAGCAAATTTTCTATTTTTCGTCTTATGCGTCGTAAAAATTCAAATTTTTTAGTAAAAATAAGAACCGAAATTTGTAAACACTCTAGGGCCATTTAAACCCCAAATTTATTAAGCAAAATAAAACTTTTTCTGGAAATCCCTTATAATTTGTGCATTTGTTACGCCCCAATGTGGTTTTGCTGCTTGAAGTTTGCAGGATTTGCAAAGAATTAGTGGATGTCTATAGAACAAATAGTAGGATTTTGTTTGTATAGATGTAAGAGTAGGAAGGAAGGAGGCAAGAGGCAAGTTATTGCGAGTTGCTGCTGGAGGAGCAAGATAAATAGAAGGCCAAGGTATAATTCGAAAAGGAGCCAGGCCACCTTATTATTATTCCAGGGATTGGCTAATGAGTGCCAAGGGATAAATAGTTTCGGATGTTACAAACTTTACATTTAGCATGATCCTTGACAGAGAAAGAATGAGGAGCACGTGGAAGGCTCCTCCAGCCGTCCAGCCCTCAAATATCTCATTGGGCAAGAGACAGAAAATTAAATGCAAGAATTTCAAAGAGTTGACTCTGTAAACAGCCGGAGACTTGAATCTGAACTGAAAAGAGACTCTTTACCTTACCACACGCACGAACTCACTCTCTGTACTCACCTCCGCTACAAAACATAATTGCTAGCATTGAAATTGAAACTGTTGTGAGTGTTATTAGCTGTGCGAGAGTGACACGCAATGCTCTGTAGCCATATATGAGCTGATCTTATATAATTCTGTCATCATAATATAAAACGTGTCGTACATTTAGTCCAATGTCCTAATTGTAGGCATGCCCAAGCACATTCCATATTTTTCTATCTCATAAATTCTACTGTATATTTAAAAGAGGCAAGAAGGCATGTTCCATTACTATTTATTATTGCATTCCTAGTAAATACTCGCCGTTTGGTTTAGAGCTTTAAAAGAATAAGTGCATGGCTTTTACTAAATAGCTACTTATATGTAACATTTTTGCTAAATGTCCATTTCCGGTAACTGTTCACTCTGTTGGACATTTGACGCTAATGTGCGGAGGAAATAAGAATCCTCTCTCTCTCTCTCTCTCTCTCAGAATTCCTTAGACTGTCGTCGACTGAATATTTCTGAATATGTGTAGAATGATAAATGCATCTGCGACTCGGAGCCAAGGTACACTTTAACTTGAATTCATTTCCTCGTAAATAAGAGTGCGCGAGGCGAAATTTTTTTTCTTCTTCTTCGTCTTCAGACGCTGTAATAGCTAAGAAAATAAGTGAGCGGAGACTCCTAGAGATAGAGAGACAGAGTGAGACTGTGTGAATAAGTTCCCTCTCCTTCGTCGATCTCCGTTTTTGTGCTAATTTTACTACACTGCTCCTCACTTACTTCCTTGTGCAGTGATTTTGAACTGATCTTCCAGTGTGTAGGCCCAGAAGAAGGGGACAGAGCATACAGCAGCATCCCGTCCTCTCTATTTTCAATCAGAAGAATTTCCTATGCACTGCTATAATGTCAAGTGACTATATAAGCAGCAAGGTATTTAAGTTGGAGATGTGTTGCTGTACGTGCTCATGGCTATGCACGTGATATTAGATCGTTTTGTGTATCTAGTATGACCAAGAGCAAGAGGAGGAGAAGAAAAGTCTAAATTTAGAACGGAAACCTGAGTAAGTTTGCAAGGCGATGTTAACAAAGTAACCCAAACTATGTGTGTGTGGACGTAAACACGCCAAGAGCCAACAGCACTAATTCTAAATACCTTAAAGTAACTTGAAAGTAAAGAGAAGACAAAAGAAATCTTATAGTATACACCACCTACGTACACATATGCAATACCTATATATCCATATAACTTTTTTGGCTTTATATAGTTCCACTCCTGAGCGTATGTAGCCCTAAAATCCATACTTGTTGACTCCTAAACAGAAAACACAAAAGAATGAAGAGGCTTCTATTTTTTCTCTTTTTGTTTACGAGACATGAAAATAATTTGCGCTGTGCTGTGTAGAAAACATTTTTGGCAGAGTATTGTCGTTTTGAACAATTACTGCATAAAAGGGGCTCAATGGACCAACATTTAATGGGGATGAGTTAAAAGACGCAAAGAAACGAAATAAATGCTAGCCATTAGATGACGATGATTATTATGTGGTCTATAGTCGGAGAATATCAAGTGAGTGGACTGGAGTGGACTGCCGTGATTTTTCTGATGATGATGATGATGATGAAAGGGGGAATAAAGTTTCTAAATTAGAGCGGAGGATAAAGGAGGAGGATGAACTATTTGTATTCCAAGCTGTGTCTATTGAGAAATGCTACGGAATTCCAAAGGAGTAAAAGTGATTGGAATTAGATTTCGTCAGCGTAGAGATGTGGATGAGAAGAGAGAGTGTGTCTTATTGTTAGGCAGGTATGTCCGAGATGGAGAATCCGATATGGGATCCAGCAGAATCCAAGATATGACAGAAATAAAGAGAGATCATATGGAAAAAGGGGATTTCACTATAGCGAGGGTTATACCAGGCTGGACTTGTTCGAAATGGACGGTGGAGGGTTAGTTTTAACCCTCACTGCTTGCTCTGGTCATGTCAGTCGGCTCTCATGAATTATTTTTTAAACAGAGTATCAACAGAATGCTGTTCTCTGTTTTTTTATAAATGGAGTAAATGGGAAGCAAATGAATTGTGGGATAAAAATATCAAAACTTCTGCCTTGCGGCTACTACTTACTCTCCAATTTTAGATTTAGTTACATAAGAGCACAATAGAAAGGCATGGGTCATACGGAAACTCTACTCTACTAATAGACAATTTACTATTCGAAAAGGATTTCTTTCAGTGAGAATGGATCGAGACAGAAATGTAGCGAGTGGCAATATTTCCCTAAAATGAATTGGGAAAAGGAAAGGAGGACAGATCAGGGCAACTCGTTTCCAGATTAAATTTCGGCTTCACTTTTTTCAATCGCTTGCTGTCTGTTGTAGACTGTTGTGATCGTTTTCAGCTATTCATAAATATAAATAGCTGCAGTCCTTAGGAGAGATGCGCATTCGGGTACTACTTTGTATTAAGGAAAGCGTTTTTTTCTTGGGCAACCTCCACTTGTGTACATATGGCAGATAAAATCCTCCAGTTATTTTTTTCCTCTCTCACACACACACACATAAGCTTAAAAAAATGACCACATCACATCAGATCCTTAATCTGCCCTCTCTATCTCGTAACTAAGAGTTTTCCTCTAAAAAAGGGACCATTTCCACTTTAGGCTGTTGGTGAAGGGAAAGAAAAGTAATCGAATCTCTCTTTAGATATCTATAGCCAACAACTGCCATCAGGTCAGGGCACAGAACAGAATCTTCCCCAAGCCACTACTCGCATTTCACAAAAAGTAACATACTTCTTATATGCTTACGTATTATTATTATATATGTCCACCACATATGTAAGTTACTACTATAGAAAAGCATATTTACAATGTACATACTTTTGTGTGAGGTGATGGAGAAGGAAGAAGAGTTTTTAGCCTTCAAGAAGAAAAGGAGATGGTTGTGTGAGCAGGGCTCACAAAAAATCAGCTTCCCTTTCGTTTGTGCTCATATGTAAGCTAAGGGCCTCTATATGAAAATAAGAAAGTGCAAAGGTAGATATTATAGCTGAGTCGTTAGCCAGGGCTAGGAGTCTAAATAAATAGTTGAGTGAAGTGCGCTGTAAGGGACGTGAGTTGACGTGATGCGATGTGAGGGACTACCTTAATGTTAATTTAGCCGAGAGCAGAAAGAGAGAGAGAGAGAGAGCAACAGCTAGAAGATTACGGTGGATCAGGGACAGGGAGTTAACACTGAAATAAATGCCGAGGCTGAGTGGACTGGACACGGAGGACTTGTTCTTAGACTTCAACTTGGCCTTAACTCACCTTGGCTTTCCCAAGGTGAGCAACTTGTTCACTCATCTCTCTCTCTCTCTCGATCTTATAGAATGGACGGTCAATCCACATTCATGTTCCATAATATGTCCTTATAAAAAGGTCCCCATTGTGTCTCTACATCCATCCACACACAATAAGTACATGCACCTCCATTGTCCTCGACCCAGAGGAGGGCAGGGGACAATAAGGCTCAACATATACCCACACCACTCTCTTTGCATACCTTAGTTTACCTTAGTATACCTATTTAGTTATATCTACTCACATGTGTGTTTGCATCACGTACATCGTACATCGTCTTAGCCTTTGAATCTTGAAAAGTTGAGATGGATGGAAGTTCATTGTCAGTTATTTAGCAGAATATCATAAGAGACTGCCATGCAACAATGATATCGTGTAACATTGAATGCAATTCAGTTAAAGACTGATGATGATGAGATCCAGTTGAGTCACAGTCACTATTATCTCTAGAATGAGATTCCATGGTTTTTCACATCTGACAGAAGATATCTACTACACAGTAGTTGTGTCTGTGTGTGCATTATCCATTCTCATGCTCTTCTCTCTTTTTTTCTGTGGGGCCAATGGAAAGTCCACCCTGAGCAACTTTGACCTGAGCAGACTTTTGACATTGTCTGCCCTGTTTTGCTGGTTGATCTGTTCTGCTGAGAAATATCTATCTCTCTACTAGTTCTAGCCTATATCCCTTTTCCTAAACATTATGACGATGCTATGAGGATTTAAAAGAGGTCTGATGGCTAAAGTAATGTGTCGGATAGAGCAGGACATGTGGCCATCGTATTTATCCCATTGCATTTACAATCAATCCCAGCCATGCCATCAGAAAAATAAATAGAGTTAAAAGTTTTAAGAGGGCAGGCAGGCAGGGCGATATGGAGGAGAGGAAAAAGAGACAGACACCACCACAAACAAGACACTCTTCTTCTTCTTCTGTGCATCTTCTCTTGTTTTCTCACATTCCCTCTCTCTCTCTAACTCACTCTCACTTATTAACGATATCTGCTGAACTCACCCTTGCATTCCCTGTCTCTGCTCACTCACTCCTCCTCAGAAAACAACTTTAGCAGAGTAACTGCGTCTACAGGGTCATTTTTACTCCACACTCACTAACTATACGAATTTTTTTTTCCGACTTAATTACTTCGGTGGGCAGAGACTACAGACGTGTAATTTAATTTTGATTCTAAATGTCAGGAGACTCGCTATGTAAATGTAGCGCGAAAGATTTTCATCTGATAATTATGGTTAATAAATGGCTGGAATGCAATTAAATGTCAGTGGATGGTGATGTTTTGGGCAGTTAAAACTCTCTCGGTACATTCCGTGTGTCTGTGTCTCTCTGTGTCTGTGTGTAGAGGAAAGGATTTTATTTTGTGAGAGAGGAGGGCAGAGTGCGTATGGCTATATTTATCTCTCATTCCATTCCACAGTCCACATGTACATTTCACTTTTTATGGAATCTTTAACAAAGCTCTGCTATAAACTTCTTTCTTATTGTTCAACAGGATTAGTGAGTGTTACTAGTGGAGTAGTAGTGGGCAGCCTGCATGCATCTACCATATTTCTACATCTCCAGGTACTTTCCGGACGCCGCCGCTCATTTGTTTACATCCAGTTGAAAATTCGAAGGGATAAACGAAGAGAGAGAGAGAGATAATGGACGGATGGACTCTGGTCTGGATCTTCATTTTGCTGTGGTGTGAACAAAGGCTCCGTCTCACATCACAAGAACATAAAAAAATCCTGTCCTTTCCTTCCATCTCTCTAATCTCTAATCCTCCTCCTTTGACCATACAATTAAATTCAAGGACTTATGACATCCCTTCTATCCCTAAATATATATAAATATATATACATAAACGTGGAGAGCATCCATACACTTTTTACAATGATCATATCCTAAAGTCACACACATGTGGGCTCTGCACAACTAAAACTAAGAAAGTAGAAGTGAAGAGCAGTTTTAATAGAGAAAAGCAGATGAGCTGCTCCTGCTTTTACAGATAGATTCTTGAAAGATATGCAGATGAACTTGAATTCACTTTCGTCTTCAGTTTTTATTGCTTATACTCTCTCTCTCTGTTCCTCCTTTCCTTATGCTCAACATACAAAGTCTGTAGTAATAACTTGCATTTCTGTCGACTATGAATAGATACATCTTCACTCTCCTCCTATAATATAATAGTAAATAGACATCCACTAATCTAAAACCTTACTGTAAGATTGAACGGTCAAAAAGATGCAAATCATTATCATTGGGGCGTCATAAAATTCAAATTTTTGTATCAAAAATAAGAGCCGAAATTTGCAAACACTCTATGGTCATTTAAACCCTAAAAATTTCCATTTATTCAGCAAAATAAAAGTTTTTTTTATTATTTTATTAATTTAAACATTTGTTACGCCCCAATGTGGTTTTGCTGCTTTAAACAGTGCAAGGAAATAGTGGATGCCTATACACACACATAAATATAGAGAGACACACGGGCGGAAGGTGCACTCACTAGGCACGTTCTTCTTATGAATGAGAATGTATATAAAATAAGCTGGTATTTATTTGTATATATGGTCGTGCATTGTAATATGCATAGATAAGAGTCGGAGAGAATGCAATTTATCTCCTAGTAAAGCCAACGCAACGACTAAGAAATGAGTGAGTGAGTGAGTGAGTGTAGTTTGTAGTATGGGACGGATAAGTCTAAGGGAGAACGACCTTCAGTTTATAGTTTAGCTTATGCATGGAGTATCTCATATAATATATCTACTATATATATAATAATATGTGTGTGTATGAATATATGCCGACATTGAAAGTGGTGCAAGAGGCAGCGAGCTGATTTCGTTAACTCTGGAGGCATTCCACTCGAAAGTAAAAGTGACGATAAATTAAATAATTCCTTCCCTCCTCAACTCCCATTATAAAGGACGAGACTCAATTCTTCACTTCTTCTTCTTCCTCCTCTTTACATTTCTATTCATTAGAGTGAGAGAGAGAGATGTATAGCTATAATAAATATAGCAACAGACTAGTAAATTATTTGTGCATTTTTATTATTTTAGGAGGAGGAGAAGAGCGATGCTTGTAGTCTTTAATTACTTGTGTTGTGTGTGTGTAGCTCCCAGTGGAAGTCGGTGAATTGGATTTCGTGGAGGAACAAGGGAACGTTGCATCATATAAATAAATATAAACAGCTACACACACACACACACACACATGCTGTCTGTCTGTCGCATCCCATCTTTATTAGAAGTTAGAAAGAGTTGAAGCGTCAAACAAAAGACAAAAATGTTCAGTTGGGCTACAGACAGAGAGACTTGGCTTTGCTTAAGGGCGATAATGAATAGCACAATGTAATTTAGTAGCTCTGTGTATAGACAAGTGAGCCGAAGTCGACACGGAAGAGAGCATCATGTTCAATTCAGTTGATGAAATAATTCCAAAATGTAGGAAAAAAGAGTAAGAGTTAGAGAGAGAGAGTTTAATTTTTGAGGTGTCTTTGTTTGTAGGTTGCTTGATAATGTAACAGTTGGTGAAATGTATGCAACGGGAGCATCTCTCGTCACTCACTCACTCAGCCCACATGTCCATGTCCATGTCTAATGCTAATAGTAATAAGTAATAATAATAATAATAATAGAAAATGCATGGCAGCATTTTGATCCTAGGCTTGCGGGATGGACAGGACGCACTGGAGGCAACGGCAACTCTTACACAACAATCGCCTCAAAGTTAAGCTGCCCAATTCCATTCTTTACGAAATAATATTCCGTCGGAGAGCAGACTGCTAAGGGCTCTTGCTGGTTTCCTCTCTCTCTCTCTCTCTCTCTCTATGCAATAGCCCTTGAAATCCCTGGGTTGAAGGGTTTAGTTGGAATGAGCTGAAATCCTATTATCATAATACCCTTTGGTCACATCACCACGTTGCGTTCGATTGCGTATGAAGAAAGTAAGTGCCCAAAAGGCTAAGTCATATCAGCCGGCCCTGCCACAACAAGAACCCTTATCTCTCTCTCTCTCTCTTGCTACGTGCTCGACTTAAGGCTCTACCCTTTCCTCTGTCAATTATTAGATGCGGACACAGGGAACACTAACCTCCCTTAACAAAGCTCTCCATAATATTACTATCTCGCTGCTCTACCTTAAAAAGCATCTCGAGGGCCTTCCACTCACTTTTTTATGCAGGTCAGCAGCAGTGCTAGCCTCAAACGGCCATTACGGATAACCACGACAGTAGTCCTTCACCATCAGAACATTTTTAATGCCGCCACTATTTTATTCTAAAGATATACCGAAATATCTATAGGATATTAACTGCCTTTTTTAGAGATTCTGTAATTTGACATTCTAGCCATTATCTCAATGCACTTCTTAATAATTCAAGTCCTGATGGATGTAAGCCTATACGGAGGAAGTTCGTAGTAATGTGTGAGGGATAACCACACACATTATCCCTCTGTCTCTGTTATCTCCTGCTAATAAAAGATGATCCTTGCTGGTCACACAGAATTCAATTTTAAACTGCTAAAGATTTCAACATTAAAATCAATAGATTTAATATGACACTATAGCCACTAGGTAAATGTTGTCAGTTTTTAGCACAGTCTCGTCCCTTCCTTCACACGCGGGGCTTATATGTAAGTGTCGGACTAATCCTTTCCTTTTCCTCACCCTATACAACAATCTACGAAAAATATACTCATGTGTTATTGTTTTGTCCCACTCATATGGGCGTAGGATTAGAAATTCGTGAACAGAGTGTGATGAGGTGGCCAATCTGTTAATTTATGAAAGCCGTTCCCCTTTTGAATACTCGTCTGCCTGGCCATATTGCCCCAAAGTTTTACCAATTTTCATTAAAAGGGGAAATAAAAGAGTTTATTCATTGTTATTCACATAGAGTCCAAGGCACAGGCTGTAATTTCAGTAGCGTGTGCTATTTTCAAAGGGGTACACTCTATTTACATAATATGCGCGCATGTAATTTGGACGTGTAATAAATTAAAAGAGAGTAGCACAGAGTAGCTCCCTATCTCTTAAACTACAAGACTCTTGGTTAACATTTGTCTTGTATTCTATTACGAGATGTAAAATAGAGAGACCTATGGGAGATGAAATATTATAATAAGGCAGTGGTCATTGTTCTACGTGTGTGGTGGTGTGAGTGCAATCAGCCCGTTTGCTATTAGCTACTTATTATTATTATCCTAATATTATGTAACTGGAATAATAAGCTAGCCGAAAATATTGTACGCATTATGTAAACGTGTGGTGTATTTATCCAGGTAGGTAAATTAGGGAGCTACTACCGACAGAGTTTCTTTGCATATGTAAAACATTATATTTGCATTACTTATTATACGAGATTATATTTGTAAGATATTTATTTAACAGAGACTCTTATAATAGTCTTCGTTTAAAAGGAGCTTTGTTGCTTACAAGAAGAATAATTCTGTGTGTCTTTACAAATTGCACGGCAGCAAGCAACTAATTGTTATTGTTAAACATTTGTGTTTGCATTTTTAGTGCATTTGCATGGATTCGTGAGGATAACTCACTTATAGGCAAGTCAAGTGGATTCCGATTCATTGTTCATGCTAAGAATTAGTCGAGGAATAACACAACGTGCGGTGTGTGTAGTTAATTGTGTCTTCTGCCTCCACTCTCTCCCTCTCTATCTACAAACATTATAATATCCTTCTTATAATCACCTATACTTATCCATATTTCTATTTGCATATAATGAGCACGTAGTAATATGTAAGGAGTTATAATGTTTAAGATGGTAACATTGTATTCCTGCATGCATTTATGTGTAGATATGTGTAGATAGGAAGAAGGGAGCTGCTATTTAAATCCAGATAGGATGGTTGGCAAAGTTTGAATTCCATCCAGCGCCCAGATAACCATTGCCAAGAATTAATTACAGATTTTTCATTTTTTGTTCGAGGCACAGAAGGCAAAGACGTTTCGGATACTCGAAAATGTTTCTATATATCTTTTCCTATAGTTACAAGCTAATACATGTAAATAGTTAACTATAAATAGTTAACGAAACAAGGATGTTGGCTTCTGAATTCTCGATTAATTTTTTCTCTCTTTATTCACATGCAGCAAGGAATAGGTTTTTATTTAACATGACCGCGAGAGGATATTCTAATGTTTGTATACTAGTGTCGACTAATAATAAATATCAGTGTGTGTGTGTGTACAGAAGGAGAGAACAAAGCCAAAGTTCAGGGTTGAATTTCCTTGCACTTACTTGCACTATCATTTCGTAAGAGAATTTAAAAGCTACAAATCATATCACACTCACGTCCATTCTCTCTCTCCCTGCCTAGCTAGAGCTCCTTTTTATTTGTCTTTCCATCAGTTTCCCTCAACTTATATTTTGTAGTTTTGTAGCCAGCTAATTCAAAATGCTACACGATGATAAACAATAATTTACAACAGCTCAGAAAGAGACAGCCTGCCCTCAACTCTAATTGTTAGTAGCGCTACGAATATTTATCCGTAATGAATGTACTTGAAAACAATAATAATACACTTTTTGTCATCATTAGAACAGAAACGGCCACTGCCATTTAGCAGATTCAAGCGATAACAAAACTTCTTTTCACTCGACTCCTTTCCGCTTTTGACTGTGGAAACGGAAACGACACACAGCACTTCTGGCTACTAGCAAAGCAACTACCTTTACAAAATCACACGATACTTCTCAATGGAAATTATATCCACCTCCTACACACATACACATAAATACATACATTCACCTCTCAAGCACAACTACTAAATATAATATTAGGGACTTTGCGTATTGTTAAATAAAATTATCAAGAAATTTTAATTTTTGACATTAATGCATTTGAAATTATTTTATAAATGTTCTGAATGAAAATTTCTGAATTTTACAAACTTTATAAATTTTGCAACGCAAACTGCCTATTGTACACCATTATATTTTCATAGTAACCACATCATGATTTTGTACACGACGACAGGTTTTCTTGGCGTTAGCATCTCATTGACTGTTGTCGGGGAACGTATATTATTAAATTGATTGAAGCCACTGAATGCTTAACAGGATTTGCTGAATTGACTAAAGTTACTTAATTCTTGCTTGTTTGTATAGTTACATTTTGATATTGTAATGAATATTTAATTTTGTATGGATGAAATCTTTTAATTTCTGTATTGGCATCTAAGGTTTTATGGAAGATGTTTTAATGTATCGTTTTGTGGTTTGTTTTGAAAGGAAGTTGAGTACTTCTCGCCTGGTTTGATATTTGAGGGAGAGAGAGAGAGAGGAAGGGGATTGAATCGGTTCGAGGAGTGTTGAGTGAAGGAACTTTACCTTTTGATAACTAATTGTTGCTAGTTGTGTCTACACAAGTACATCAATAATAACTGTTCTGCTGCTAAAGATTTTACAATGGAATATCCTCTGTTGACACCTGCCTTGCTAGAAGAAGGTAGAGCAACGAACCAAAGGAAAAAGCAACGTAAGTAGTAATAATAAGTAACCATTAGTAAGAAATTAGCTGTTAAAGCTAGTGACAAACACTGTGTTTAGTGTTTAGTGAGTCACAGAGCGTTTTATTATCATAACTCAACACACAGTCACTGAATTTCCTGTCTAATCTCAAATATTTGTCACTTAAATACATTTCCACTTAGTTAAGAATTCTGTGTGGAAATGCTGGGCTTCTTCTCGCCAACATCAACCAACTAATGGCAACACTCATAAAGCACAGGAAAATTTCTGAGAGGATTTTACACATGATTTCGTATTCATCTCAGGTTCATGGGCAACTGTGCCTTCTAATTGTAAATGGGATTTTGATTGAACAGAGTGAAACAAACACATTTAGCACAGATATATCAGATTGACTTATCTGCACGTAACAAGACAATAAGTTGGCCCATTATTTATTTAACTGCTTACTTATTATTGGTCATTACGGCCTCACTATCTCTCATCCTCAAGAATATTTATTATAAAAATGTGCATTGACGTATCTGAGTTCAAGACGGAAAACATTTGTATTATTTGTCAGAGTTTTTATGTCACATTCTTTTCAAATGTTTAGTGAGGGCATTCAAATCTATAAAAATAAATAATTAATTATACTGTTATTGTCAGGAATAAAAATGGGAGACACTAAAGTATTTTTATTACATAAGAGTGTGTCTATGTATGCATAGCCTTGTTAAATGATTTAATTTGGCCGATATCAATCAACACAAAGGATTTAAATCAGAAATAACGAGCTAAAAGAATGAGAGAGCCTTCACTTAGCTATTCCATCATGTAATCAGGATAAAATTCATCAGCCCTTGCTTTTATTTATTATTGCGGTGTGCAGAGTGAGTGAGTGCTCTGCTATGTGTGTGTGTGTGTGTGTGTGCGGGGGATGTACGTTGTCTTCTCTTTTCTAGATAGAAAGATATCTGTCGACAAAGAGACTCATTCACTGTTTTATTATTTTCTAGGATTGGACTGACTTTGACTTGTCTTGTCATTTTATGAGTTTAGTGCAACTTCATATCCGGTCTCTTAACTACACACATAATATATTATATTCCTCTATTCTTTCCATTAACTACCTACCTACCTACGTAGCTGCTACGTATCCTCTTTATGTGAGAGTCAATGGAAGTTCCTTGCCAGGAGTGCAGCCAAGGATTATTAGCTGCACAGACAGCAACAAAACGACATAATACTTACACAAGCAAAGAGATAAGACGAGACGAATTCAGAGTCCCCGACTCCCGCAGTCATCGTTATGTTTTCTGATCCTATATTCTCCTCTACTTATTATTATTATCTACTTTAAAACTTTAAACGCTAACTCCACTCTGTCTCCCTCTCTCTTTCAGTCCACTCTTTGCCTCTTAACTAACCTTCTTGTCAATTCACCTTTAAATCTTATAATATTATTGTACTACTCCTTTGAGCACCTCCTCATTAGTCCCTCCATTATGATTACAACTAGGTAATATACCTGAAACGATGCACATAAGTTTTGGGACATGAGAATTACGTTCTATTAGTATTACCAAAAACAATGTCTAATAGAGTCCTACACTTTTATATTGCGGAAGTAGCACTATGCTTAATACGAAAAACAATACACTCCATACACCTATAGATATTTAATATTACAGTAGAGGTATTCATTTGCAGCATTATTTACATCGACAGTTATAATGCAAAATTCAAAAATGCATTTTTCCATGTTTGCTTTGACTATTCTGACCATTTGTAAAATAATCTAATCCAGAGGCGAGTAATGGCGGAATAAAAGGGAAAACATTAGAATCTTACATTATTATTTGAAATGATGAAAATAAGCGTTTAGATTGTGATTATTATTACTGAAACTGAATACCCCTACTATACATAAAGGATATTGCACTGTACAAAAGTACATTTCAGAGACAAGAAAATGATATAGATAGGTGGGTTGTGGCCAGACAAAAAGAATTCACAAATCATGGGACATAGGTACTCACATTTACATTGTACGTTGTTACACAGAGTGCAGATAATATTTATGAACGTGAAGTGAATGGAATTAAACATGTAGGTAGTGTAGTTGTTGTTAGTTGCATGCATACGTTGAAAGAGATCCACTTGGTTGGACGTTGGACTCCTGTTGAAATTAAACTTACTAGAAGAAGTAGAGAAGACTCGGTGAAATGATTGGAAGTTGCAATAAAACAGTAATAATATTATCCGTGCCCTGCCCTGTATTCTTCGTTGATGCCGGACTGGTTATATGCTGATAAGGAACTATAAGTATAAGGATGATAGCATAAGTTTAGCTATATAGGCAACGTTAAAAATTGCTTTACAGCTCTTTGCAACGGTGTGACTGACTGATGGTCGTGACTGACTTTGTGCATGCATCCATCCCACTACCTTCTTCTTCTTTCCACTCATTCTAATTTTACTTGTCTGTTGTGTCTCACAAAGAACGGGACTCGCACATGTTGACTAACTCAATTACTTTATTTCCTCTGGAAAATAGAAACCCATTCTGAAGTCTCCTACACAAATAACCCTTCTCTCTACGATTACTACACACAGAACCTACAACACACCTCCTTAAAAAACAGAAACGAAGGTAGTAGCTATATACCTACTACTTTTATCTTCCTGTGTGTAAGGAAATAATAATCATAACATGTGTATTTGTGAGGTCTACGTACATATTATTAAATGCCCTGTTACACATTGACTAATAAGTTGTTTTCCTATCAACCAGTAAACTGCATAATGAAACGAAGTACCTTGACATCTCTGTTACGTTTTGAAAGAAAGAACGTGCTTCTACTGAAATGACACAAAGGTCATAAAAATCCTATGGTTTGTTTTCTTTACTTTGCTTGGAAATCCTATTTCACGGCAACTAAGAAAAGAAACAGGTTTCCTTTCCATTCAATCAGTACAGACAGTACAGAATTACAGAGAGAGCGAGGGAATTATAGAGTGGGAACGAAGGGTGCACTAATAATCTTGCTAAGTAATAGATAAATGCATCCTAAATGACTTGATGTGACATAATGTTGCATTTTATATCTACTTGTCATCCTATAATCGGATACAGTGTGTGGGTAGTCATAAAGGCCGTCCATGCACATCCTATAAAATACAAGATAAATATAAACAAATGCACTTGGATGTAAAATGTAGACAGGTAGGTAGTTGTACTAGTTGTGTGTGTATGTTTGTGTTATCATGGTAGTAGTAGTAAATAAATAGTAGTAGTAGTATGTTGTGTTGTTGTGAGTATGGAGCACTATCAAATAATTGTCTCACTACTACTACTCATTCAGTTTTATTTGATAGCAGAGTGGTAATCGTCAGAAGGAGTGAAAGAGAGGAATGAGATGAAGGTCGCAGATAATTCACTCGTCAACTCCATAATTTACAGATCGTAAAAGCGACATTTGTCATAACAGCAATAGATTCCAACTTGTATCTCTTAATAAGAGCAAGTTGGCATTATTTTCACTTGACTCCCTTTTACTAACATCCTAAGATTAGACTCAACTCAAATTATACACATATAAATAAATAGATAAATAATGGACGTCTATTATATGTGCATTGCTAATTGTAAGGAAAGTTTTCTATTCAAACAGTTCACCAGTGTTTGACTATAGCAACTGGCTAGGGGTTAAAATGGCCTAGTAATGGCTGGTTATTGGCCACACTGACCATAATGGCCCACAATAGTCAAAATTAATAAATTATTAATAAAAGACAATATACTTTTTATTCCTGGAGCTTTATAAACCATAATGAAGAGTGAAGGCAATGAAATGAGCACTTTTCAAGCTATTTTGGTATAGGAACCCCTCGTTTTATTAATATAGAAATTATTATTTGCAATGAGTTGTGGATTTAACCATGGGATTAGTTTTGGGTACCATTTGGTCATTTCAGTCGATAGCAGGGGGTGGCTGGCTAAAATCCTAAAAAGCCGGCCAATATGAAACACTGAGTTTGGTTTGTGTCCATTGGGCTGTTTCATTGAAATGTTTGCAACTTCTTTTGATTGGCATGCATCTCTGTATTTATGTATAGGGGGATTATGAATAAAATAGGGGAAAGATGCATTTAAGTGTAATAAGTCGACATTCATCTCGGCCCTTGTGCTCAGCTGGATGTGTGCACTAAATGTTTAATTGAAGTTGGAAGGAAAGAGGAATTAGGAGAGTGGAGTCAATTGCCTTAACTCAGTTTCTTCTTGTGCATAGAAGAGAAGGAAGTACAAGAGGCCGTTAAGAAATGCTCTGTGAAAGTGGACAGCCAAAAGCCATTAGCTTTTTCAATGAAGAGTAATTCCACTCATTTCCATGTTCCATCCAAAGAAATGCAATACTGCCTCGTGCGATAAATATCTCTCCGTATCAAGAATATCTACAGAATGCATAGCCACTATGAACATTCTACAAATACTGACATAGAGTGGGTGGGCTATATAAATGCACTACTGTTGTATATTTTACATATAGAGTGAGCATTGCGGCAGATTTAAGAATAAGAATCGCCGGGGCTATTACATTACTATCCCCGGACATGTCCCCTTGCAATTGGTCCCTCCCAACTGACTTCTTCGGAAGAAGGCGTCAATAATTCCAGATTAATGACGGTGATAACTCTTTAATTTAAAGGAAGAAGGTGAGTAAAGAGAGGAAGCATGCGATTCTATTAACTTGTAACAGTTTTAGTTCAGGTACTACTTAAATTCCACACTAAATAGAATGAGTGCCGGTCATGTAGTAGTTCCTATACCTCAGTCTTCTTCATTGATTTGTAAATAATAGGAAAAGAATTTATTGTCTTTTCTTCTATAGTGAATGAATGAAGGGACGGTTAAAGCTAAAATGCATAATGAACAGGATTATTATTGTGCTCATTATTGTTTTGTAAATATATAGACTCCTTAAGTGTATGATAGTGGAAGAGGAATTATCCATTTAAATAAATGGGGAGAGAGAGAGAGGCACTTAAAATATTATAATGCCTTGGAAAATAATACGAAAAGTATTATGTAACATTTGTAAGAAGAGAAAGAAGAAAACATTTGTAAGCGAAGTAGTTAGTGAAGTGAGTGAGGGACTTTTGTAGATATTTTTACTATTATAAGTAGCAGAGTTATAGATGGGGAATGTGTATAGTAGTCGTGGAGTGCAGATAGTGAGCAAGAGATAATAATGTACACATGATGTTCTAATAATAAGTAAGTAAGGAGAGATAACGAAGAAGAGAGTACATATGGCATGTGGGCCGATTGTGAGTTCAAGTTTACGTTCACGCACTAAAAACGAAAGAAGAAGCTGCACAGTGGCAGTGGGAAAGGATCGAGCAAGGCTCTTTTTCAACTGTTATTATTACCAGTCTTTTTAGCCATTATTCAAGGCAGGAGAAAAAGAGGAGAAAAAACTGTCCGTGCGAAGTCTGTGTCCAAGTGTTTTTTAAGTCTGGGCTAATCCTTCTTTCCATCGGCCAGAAGAGGAGACGGAGCTTCCTCTCTCATCAACGCAGCCAACAACGCAACGGCAGGAAGAGCCCAAAAGGGTCCCTTTCGTCTCACACATCATCTCCACACATTTCCACGCATATAGCCAAACACACACATGTACCTTAAAAACTCCTATAACCTCTAATCGCCCATTCAGACTCTCTCTAGCACTAAATACCCTCAAAAAATTAAATAATATTAAGTATATCAGTAATGAAGAATAAGGGAGCAGTAAATAGTAACAGATGAGTGGCTATAGCTATACATACAGTAACTAGATACTTAGAATAATAATAACAAGACGAAAAAACAGATTCCTCTACCTTCTGCTCAACTGATTTGTTTGTCTGTTTTTTTTCCATACGCTCTTATATAGCTCTATATTGAAAATATATTTACGTAATATTATATAGTAGTGCCTGTTGGTAGTAAGCAGCATTTGTTTCTCTAAAGAATTGCATAGGGAATGAATGTTCCAATTTAAATGCATTCAAACGTAGAAAGCGTAAACAGATAGCCACTCACTCTCTCTGGACAGGTAAATATCTGTAGTAAGGGAAAAGAATTGTTGAGTGTGCATCGGGATGGAAGATGAATGTTCACTTTTCATAAATGTCATAAAATCAGCTAAGATATTTCAGAGATTTGGAAATGGTGGCCGAAAGTAGTGTAAAGGAAATCAAATGTCAAAGTGACGTTTCGTTTCGTTGTGAGAATGAAAATTCGGAAAGTCATCTTCTGAGGTGTAAAGGTTGGAAATGTTATGTCCATGTCTGTGGCCATGTCCATCCTAAGGCTAAACTCCCGTCTGCTGTCCCAACGAAAAAGTTTTTACGTGTAACTCGCCTGTTAATTTTTGTTGCCTTGTCCTTCAAGGCAGAGCTAGAGGAAAAAAGCAAAGAGAAGTGCTATAAGGGCCCCCTTCACTCAAATCATTCTCTATGGTTTCAAACGAGATTTATTGAATAGCGAGAATTTAGGTAATATGCCCGGACACAGACATAATACACAGGGCATTGTGTGTTTTCATATATTATTATTATTATATTTATTATTTTACAGTAAAATCTAGTAGATAGGTAGCTGTGGCTGTAGCTGTGTGTGGAGAATAGGAGAAGAGATATTATTATGATGTGAGTGAGTGAAGTGAGGAGTCCCTTTCAAACATTTTTATGATGAATGGACTTTTCCGTCCCTTGGCATTGCTCTCTCTCTCTCTCCAAAATACATTCATAATCTATCTCTATCTAGACGTATGCTTATGTATGTATGTTTCCTTGCTCATTGTGTATGTTTTTCGGTTATGCATGTAGAATAATGTAAGGGTCCATCTAGGACTCGCCAACAGTCCCTGTCCTGTTTCGTCCGCCTTTAGTTTGGCTTGTCATGTCGTGGCACCGTTTCCCTTCAATGTCCGTCCTTTGGGTAATGGACACACAGAGAGAGAGAGAACAAGGGAAAAAATAGCAGGAGGACTAGGATAAAATACAAAACGCACACATTACATGTCAGTGTGTGTGTGTGTGTGTGTGTGCAATAAAAAAGTGGTGACCCTCCCTTCAGGCCAAATACCAAATTCGACGATTCTCTTAATTCCTTCTATGTCCAATAAGTAAATACGCACAGCTCAGATCATTTAGCCTCATTTCATCTTCACTAAAAATGCGAGCAATTAGTTTTAGTGGCAAAGGGAATCGTTTTTCGAGTAGAGCTTCACAGCCGCATCCTCATCTCTTTCTACTCTAATCATTCTGACAATCTCTATCCACAAACTTACAGTTCACATAAAGACACGATATTATTTGAGAAATGAGTAAAATTATCTTTTGATAACAACCCGTGTGTAAAACGTGTAAAACTCTTGCCCGCTACAATAATGCAATAAAAACTGTCGGATGATTGAAAATCGGGTAAATTGAGGAATGGAAAGGGAAGAGATGTAGTGTTAGTGTGTGAGTCGGTCAGATCATGCAGATCATATGCATAAAAGAATAATGCGAAGGATGTAGTTTGTAATAAAACGAATATGGTTGTAGGGTGACCTTAATATTTGTGTGCCCGGCCAGGGAGTCATAGTTAGTCGTCAGTTGCTACGGAGCAAAGGAAATTTGCTGTTGAATTGTGTGCGACAGCTAATAGAATGGAATCAATGCATTTATGAATGTACAAACATGATAATCCGCTCTTTTAGTGTTTTACTCACAGCACCATGCCGTTTAGTACATACTCTCATTCTCATTCACTCATCCCAACATTTTACATGCTGGTTTTTTCCATAATAAACATAATGCACATTCATAGAATCCCTCGCCTCGTCTGCCTGCAGACATGCAATGCACACCATGAAAAAGTGTCCAGCATCCACGCCGTGGCCATTGAAATGATTCAATGAGGGCCTTTCCCAGTTTTTACCTAACTCCGTCCTCTTTTAATATTACAATCTCTTTTCTCTCTTAAATGCATAACAATAATATCTCATGATTTGTGTGTCCAGAGCAGAAGCTATACACGTTATTCATGCAAAAAACAGTCCTCTCACATATCCTAACTATAATTAATTGTAACATTTCAACTTGAACACGGATATCTGGCAGGAATAACACACTAACTACTCATAGAGTACTTAACAGGACAGAAACCATCTGGGATCATCCTAAAATGTATCATCTGCCCTACACTAGCAATAATAATATATCTGGGTAACACTATAGCATAAGTAAACACAGTACATAGCTACTACTATTAAATAGATAATCACTGTAAACGGTGAGGGTATAGCAAAATAGAATAGATCTGCAATTACACACATTCCGTGTGAATTGTGAATGAAGCGAGAGACTACTGCAACAGGAAGGGACTTTCACTGTAGCAGCCATGCACACGACAATAAATCACAATTAGACTGATTTAGAAATCAAACAAGATATTATGATTAAATATTATTCTCTGATGGCAGTAGAGGGACACAGAACAGGTAAGTAAGTAGATTGGCTGAGATGCTAGGAATCCCCTGTCTGCTACTTTTCTGTGCTTTATGCTGTTAAAAATGTTTGGGACTGTGTAGATGGCTGGTGGCTGGAGGAAGGAGCTGGCTTTGTTAGTTCAGTTAATGTTAATGGCCGTCGTGTGATGTGCTGAATAAAGAGTAATCAGTGTACTTCCTCCGGCAGCTAATAAAATCAAAAGGATGAGGTCAGGTCGTTCCTTCTTCTTCGAGAAATCCTAGGCGCTGCGTAGTTATTGCTGATATTCTCTGTCCTCCCTGTCTCAGCAGTCTCAACCAGTCAGCCAGTGGATGTGACTGTGACACGGAGAATCGGTTACATCCACCACGTCCTTTTAGTATTCTCATTCCATACACAGCACCGGTTAGTCAGCACACAGAGAGGACGAGCATTTGGTCATTAACATCCAACGCCTTATGACGCTATAGACACAGGGTTTCATATTACTCGCCTTTTTAACATTTTAGCCACCCACCTGCCCTAAAATGGCCTAAAATCCTCTGAAATGCCCAAATTTTGTGCCAGAATATTCCTATGGCTAAATTCAAAACTTATTGCAAATAATAATTTCGACATCCATTTTTATTAATTAAATTTTAATCAAGACCAGTGATCCTAATAAGAAAATAGGCTTTTCACTCAAAAAGATTTTGTCTTTTAGTAATTTTGACCATTATAGCCAGTAGCCAGAAAATATTTTATCCAGCCACTGGGACATTTTAACCACTACCAATATAAAATATATCATCATTTATTAATTTTGAGCAGTGTAGGCCATTATGGTCAGTAGCCAATAAATATTTTAGCCAGCCACTAGTCAGTAGGCCATTTTAGCCACTAGGAATTTGGGCAGTATAACCAGTGGCTAGTGAAACACTGCTATAGACGCTGTGACTGAGTAAAAGAGAGTCGACTGGCAGGCAGGCAGCTTTTGTGACGGCTATAGAGTGTCTCTCATCAAATTACATTTTCGTCGCTCGACATCCTCCCAGCCACCGCCACGCTTTGTCAGCGACAAACGTCATACTGCCAACTATTATTCTTTCTTTAGCAAACATCAGACTCCTTCCTTACATACTCACTCACTCACCATCGTCTAAATCACCAGCACATTAGCTAGAAGAAGAAGCCACCTCTCTTAATGTTACCATTCTCTGTGGCATAGCTCGAATATTCATAATTTCATGAATGCATATAGCAAAGGGCTATGATGAAGAGCCATGAGAGGATTTTATTGATTCCTCATTTTATTTGCCATTCTTTCGGCCAACTATAGATGTAAGCAAAGACTAAAGTCACCTTCATCAATAAAAATCAAGGAATTGACTGGATACGAGCCTGTAGCCTTGAATTTTACATTAATTAACATAATTGCACATTATTATTTGCCATGTTTTATTAGCCACAGAATTATGGCTCTATATAAATGGAATGTTTTCCATAGACACACAACAACTTTTTAGAATTTATTTCTAGATTTATTTATTCTCATTTAGAATGGATTGTAGGACAGTTTGAAAATGAGAGAATGCTTAATGAGCTCTAAGGTGCATTCAACTCTGAAGAATCAAAGTCCGAATTAAGAGTGGAAGAAATTACAGAAATATTAAAGCCCAGTCACTACTAGCTACACTTAACTTGTGAAATTAAAGATGCACTAAAAAGGCTGCATGTATGTATGTATGTATGAAATGTGCGTGACAAAATGAGCTGGCCGCAAGACACGTTCATTAAATCCACTCTAATAGCAAAGGTGATGTAATGTGAGCTGAAATGAATGCAGGACATTAAGCCCATATAATCACCAGCATAATAAGAAACATAAAATTAGTGAGTCAACCTCTGAGAGCGGAGGGGAAAAACGTGTCCGATGATTTTTTATACTGGACTCTTTCTCATCCGAGGACAAAAGAAATTATGAGCCTTTTAACTTGATTTAATTGATATACTACAATGTCGTCGTATAGTGAGTAGCTAAAAATAACTGTCATAATATCAGTAATATTAGAGTGAAGAACTTGGATTTGGAATAATAGCATGATCGTCCATTGATTGCATGGAGAATGATAAATAATAAGAGTGCGTTAGTATAAGAGGATATTTTTGAAAATGATGAGGATGCGTCCTGGGCGCCCGCATGATATTTATGCAGAGGATATCTACAAAAGTAGCATTGACATTGTAATGTAAATTTTTAGGAAGTGCGGGGAAATGCAGTGGCTTTGAGCTGACGTCCTTTCCTGACTTCTCTCTCCTCGCTCGTCTATCATCTTTCTATTTGCTATGGCGAAAAAGCTTTTATCTCCGTTAGATTTACCTAGCTGGAGCTATTGCATTAGAAGAGCGTTGATTTTAATTAGGATTCTCTTGCATTTATCTCGTCCTATCTGCACCGATATATTTCATTGCACACAATGGATATTTGATGTCTGGACGACACACATGCACTCTGTTCCATTATTATTCCTCAACGTCTCCTCATCCTCAGTGTCGACTTGAATTGAGCCGCCGAGGACGAGCAACTTATATCTAAGGATGACAAAAGAAGACGAGCTAGGCTATATGGAGAGACTCCAGAGAGAGAAAGAAAAAGACTGGAGTTCTCCAGAGGTTGACTTGAATTTGCTCGAAGAATACATAATAAAAAAGGAGAATAGACCGCAACTCTTTTTCGGGGATATTTTCAAGCCCTAAATGCTAAAGGAGCTCACTCACTCACTCACTCACTCAGCACACACACACACACACACACATGACACAGAGCTCATACATCAGACAGATAACCTATAGCCATTCAATTCCTTATATCTATGGGAACATGTGCTTGTCCAGGGAGATAGGAGACAATGGGAGTAGAACAGAAAGATAGGGCCAAGAAAGAAGAAGAATATTATAAAATATCTGTCGTCGTCTTGACTCTTATTATTATAATAGTAGCGGGTATTTTATATATGCACACACGGGTAGCAGTCTATAGTGAGTGGACCCCTGGACTCGAACTCAACTGCACATGATGTGATGATCGTTGGCAAGAGAAGGAATTCCGCCACACAGCCCACTACTATTGTACACACACATCTCTATCGATCCATCCTCTCTCTTTCTAGTTTCCATTTGTGTACCTATGATGTGCAGAGGAGAAGTAGCGTTTTTTAAGGATAGCTCGGTTCCCTTTTTCCTATCCACTATAGCCCTACTCCTCCTAAGTATCACATAAAAGAAAAGAGTTGCGCTTATGCACATCTGGGAAAAGAGTGCTCTTCGCCGTGTCGCAGGCAGGCAGGAGCTTCAAAACTTCCTACTATCTATCTAGCTATAGCTATCTATAGCTATCTGCATAGACGAGGATGCACCTTATTAGTTTGCGGGAATAAAAGGAGATGATGAGAGGAGGACAGAGCAGCATATTGGAATTTTCGTGGAGCGAATAATAATAGGTAATGTTGCAGGGTGACCTGTGCGAGCAGCCGAGACTTGACTTCTGTTCCATCCATCCATCCTCAAAATCCCCATTACCATTCTCTCTTCTTCTAATAATAATCCAGACACAGCACAAAAATCCTTCATCTTCCCACTCCCTAAAAATATTCCACAATATCATCCTACACACAAGACAATTCTCTAGTAATAATCCTCTTCCCTATTGCTACACGCAAAACTGGTCTTAATTATAATTAAAGTAATTTTACAACCTGCTCCAATTCAACAACAGAAAATTAGCAACTATTTATAGAGCAACTAGCAACTAGCAACTTTTCCTTCAATCCTTCATAATTAATATTGGCCGGGATGTGCAGGAGAAGATATAAATGTAAGTACTAACTGTCTATGCTATGTCTGTCTGTGTATAGTGCAAAGTAAATTATTCAGACGGAATGACTCTGTGAGTGTTTCTATGTTGGAAAGAATCTTTCCCTACTTCTTAACTTTGCCTTCTTCGTGTGCAATAATTTAATTGCCAACAGAGCTAAAGAGTTAACGGACGCCCGACTCTTCTTTCCACATTCAGCAATGCCCTTTAACACTTATCGTTTTAATTTCATTGGCTCCTTGGCCATTTACTCGGCTCATTACCCTTCTCTGCCATCAGTCACTACTCATCTCATCATCATATCCCCTTTCTTTATACTCACACACAGACACTAGAGACACATATAAAACTTTTAAACGACGATCTATTTATGCAAAAATAAATTCTGTCAGAAATTGACCAGAAATGAAGGAAGAAGGGATGGAAAGGCATGCAATTATTATTTTGTGGTGGTGGTGGTGCTATTGAGAGAGATGAATGATCGCATGAGCTGTATAAGTGCAGAGATAAACTCTTTTTTTCTGTGTATATTACAATGGGAGAGTGTGGATTAATGTCTAGATTTAATAAAAAGGCACCCCTTCCCTTCCTTCCTCATTAGCATTAGAATTGTGTGAGGAAAGTTGTGTCCGCGTGTTAATATCCGACTCTGTCTCCGAGTCTGCCACTCCAAATCCTGTCGACAACTGTTTCTAATGGTCTGCTTATTCTTTTCTGCACATTATCTACAAGATGAGTGATGGACGGGAGGGTTTTGTGTCAGCACTTGTCTATTCTAGGAATAATTTCCTTGTAGAATAAGAGAGTGTGTCCAGCAGCTGGAGGAAAGGAAGGAGTAAGTGGCTGGATAAAGCAGGAGGCGTCCAGTGCGGCGGCAGCGAGTGGATTGGACTCCAGAACTTTGCAGATGAGTCCAGTCGTGCAGTCCAGTCGCAGAGTCCATCCTGGACTGAAGCGAGACGGACGGGAGCGAGGAGTGCCCGGGCAAGGACGCAGGTACGTTCACTCAACGAAATTCGGAGACTGGGATTTGCCACACATGACCAGAGTCCAGCCCCGTGTGGCCCATCCCAGAACAGCCAGCCGAACTAACTTTCGCTCTGTTTTGCCGAATGAGTCGAGTGAAGCGAAACCAAATGGAACCATTACTCCTGCTAGACTCACTCCATCCCACGACATATACCTAACTATACATATTATTCTATTCTACGCTCCTACTATATGACAATCCTCTCGTACTCCTAAATATCTGTCACTAACTTCACACAAAACTCGCCTCTCTTCCATTCTAACTTCTAACTGTACATCGTTTACATATACGTAAGTAGGTACATGCAAGATATGTCCCAATAAGTAGATCTGGGTCGTGGTCGATGAAATTTATGGTCCTAATTGGACAAAATTGGTTTTAGCCGCGTTAGTTTTCTGTATTGACCGGATGAAATACTCTCTGGCATGGTTTTTGATCATTTTATCCAAATTTTCCAAAGGCTGGATAAAATGGCTTTAATTTTAACCGGACAATAGAGGACCCTGAAGAAGTAAGATTGGAAATTTGGTGTTTTGGACGGATGGAGTAATTATTTGTATTTAGATGCCATGACTATTGATTGTCTATATATAGAGAAGAGTCCGTGTGTCCGGCTGGAGTTAATCTGGGAGGATATTATGGAGGAGTTTATTGTGTGTCCTAGCCCAACAGTCCTAGAACTTCTCCAGCAATTTCAGTCGTCGGAAGGAGTGCAGAAAGAGAGAGAGAGAAAGAAGGAAGAGGTGGCGAGACGAGGCGAGTGGAAGAAATCCCTCCCGGATCGAATCGAATCTCATGCGTAAACAGACGGAGTGCTGAGTGATGCTCGGCCAGGGCAGGCGAGGCAGGCAGGCAGGGAACGACCTAGTTTCTGGACAAACTGGAGAAAGGAAGAGTAGCCAACAGCAAAAATCTCATTTTGTGTGGAGGAGAATGAAAGTGAGTGGATAGATGTCCAGCCAAGAGCCATCGTTCCCTGTCCTCTCCTCCCCGCTCACTCCAGCTCCACTCACTTGGCTAATTGCGTTAGCTATTTATCACAGCCATGCCACACAGCCCGCGCGCCGCCACCACCGACTACCAAATCTCTCTCTTTATCCATGGAGACCAAAGTTTTTATTTTAGTGTCAAGAGACATGGACATCGCCTCCGGACTCTTCCTCTCTCGCTCTCTTCTTCTTTTTGTCAGAATTCGTCGTCGACGGACTGACTCCAGCAAGTCACCTCCGTCCTCCATGAATCTCCAGCCATTGCACTCACTGAGAATGTGCCAGGACTCTGACTCAGGTATCATTTATGAGTTGACGTTGTCGGCTGGGGATAGTTAGGAGCTCTGCGGGCTGTCTCTTCGGTTTTGTTAGGAAACCTCAAGTTATTTAGTATTGGACTAAACTAATGTAATCAAGTCAACTCAAGCGACATAATCAAATAAAATTCCATGGGAAATCCAATCGCCATAAGCAGTCATGTCAACTCAAAACAACACAATGCACACAACTACTACACTCTCTGTTTAGTTCCTAGAGGACTTAATAGATATAATCTCTCACAACTCCTAAATCATATATCCCCATCAATGAATATACGTAATACCTAATATAACGAGATATATATATATAAATAAGGAATTCNCAATGAATATACGTAATACCTAATATAACGAGATATATATATATAAATAAGGAATTCTATCTTATAGAGAGATTATAGATATAGATAGGCAGATGACAGGACGCTTATTCCTTCTCGTTGCAAATTCTCATTTTCTTTATAGACAGACAGAGCTAGCATTTACCTACTGTATCAGATTCATAAAGAATCTCTCTATCAGCATAGGATCCCATCTCCTGCTTCTAAAAGTCTTTATAGGAAAAAATGTGATTGTAGGACACAGAGTCAGTATCAAGTAGTGCTACGGTATAATATGTGAATAGAAAGCTAGAAAAGATTATACATTGCAGTTTGTATGTGGAAAAGAAGAATGGGTATAGACCAAAGTCCATCCATGTAGATAGACAGACAGTGAGTCTCCATGTGGCTGGCCGCCTGTCCTTTTGTGCTGGTGACACGGGTGCTAGGCATTACAGATGTGTTTATGATAGGAGAGCTCTGTTATTAAATTCATATGCTTTAATATGTAGATGTCCAGATAGAGAGAGAGAGAGAGAGAGAGTGGATCGATTCCAAAGATGTGATATGATGGAATAAAAATGATTTTCATTTCATTGGAGTTGCAGGCAGGGATATCAGTCACTCCATGATGCTCTCTCTCTCTGTCGATTCTTTCTATGTTCTGTTGAAATGAGTAGAGATGGGTATAAATAATATTTCTATTGCCTTGTAGGAGGTCCCCTTAATTCCAATATACATAAATAGATGGATGGAATAAGAATATCCTCATCTCGTTTCCCTATCTCATCTCACTGTTGATTGACTCTCTTCTGCATGTCCTTTGCATGTGTATGCAGATTCTATTAGCTATATGATGGGAGGCAGGATCCTGGATATTAGCTAGTAAAGAAGCGAATTAACAGTGCAGATGCAATACTAGATCAACAACAGAGAGAAAGAGAGAACGGGATGCAATATTACATTGTTGGAACAACACATACGTCCGACTGCTCCATGTTTATCGAATTGTGTGTATGAGATAGAGATGGCCGGATAGAGAGAGAGAGAGTCCCAATAACTATTCCCTATCTGCCACTACTAACTCATTTAGTTCCTCTGCTGGAGAACAATAGCTAGAAAGAATATCCTATTAAAGAATTGGTTGTAACGAGTGGACTCGGCCGTCCAGACGCACATCAGACAGACAGGGAGATGAGAAAAAGAGAATATCCATAACAGTCATCTGCATATACATCCATATACTCGCATATAATATTATATAGGTACGCACGAGTTATAAGTAGCACAGAAATAAATTCATTCATCCGTGAATCTCATTTGACTAATACAAAAAGACAGAAGGAAATCGAGAAAATCTGGCTGGACAGACAGAGCGATATGCAGACTGAACTACAACTACTCTCTTAAATTAGCCACTGCCATCAGATATGAATATTATCGTCGTGGAGGAGATGAAAGGAGACACACACGAACCACCAACCACCTAAATCAAATCATCCTAAAATGCTAATCAACTTTTCCAAGTGTCACAAGGGATTTGTCTCATTACCTTTTTCCTACTTCACTTCAACATCCAATTTCATATTTCTTACTGGACTCATCTGGACATTAATAGCGTCCATTTACTATAACATTCCTCCATGTCAACACACACTCTCTCAAATCTCTCGGCCTTTCTTTAAAGGCCAATAAACTACTTAACAATATAATGCGAGCTATGTCGTCGTCGATTAAGACATCAACACAAAAGACGATTAATTATGCACCTACATACACTAGTATGATTCTTCTTGGAGTTAGTAATGTGATATTCAATAGGGGTCAGTACGTACATAATGTCATAATACTTTTATTATGCGTCTATTGTGTCTCTGAATAAAAAGATGAATTTATTTTGAGTAGATATTCGAGTTGACATGCCATGTCAATCATTCATTTATTTCTATTGTATTAATCCTGATGTACATGTGCGTTTGTCCCTTTTCTGAGCTTCTTCTCATTCTGTGTCATCTACTCTTTGGCCTTTTTTCTCATCTCCTCTCCATCTGACCATTAATAATTGCTTCCTATTCACTCACTATGTCCGAACGATCAAAATTATATAAAAAACACATGGGAAAGGAATGGGAGCAGGAGCGTTTAGAGTTCGCCACGCTTTGGGATACGCACATTTACAGATCCATTTCACATCCTCCTAGTACATAATAAGCTTTATTTGTTGGGATAACATTATATAGCGTCGAATATTAGTCAAGCACATATTCTACGATAATGTCAAGCAGTGAGAGTGTAGGATGATGGAAGAGGGTAGTGGTAGTAGTAGTAGGTGATGCATGGGACATTTATATCGGATACACACATTAGCCACTCACTCGCTCACTCTACTTAATTCACGTCTGTTTACTGTTTAGGATTTAAGAGAAAGAGAATAGTGAGTGAAAAAGTGTCCGAGGATGAATACCTCTCCCCCTGACACATGTATATGTAAATATCTTTTATTGTCTACCTATACTTAATGCTTAGTGCAGGACAGTGTTTTTTATGAATACCTGTCTGTCCAGGCATAGGGAGACGGAGACTGTAATGAATGGAGTTGTGAGTGAAATGAATGGGAGAGTGCACTGCACTGGCCAACACACAACCAAACCAGACGGAATGACCAACTGGTTTCCTTTCATTTCCTTGCTCTTTCGCTTTGGTTTTTTCCGTGGACGTGTGGCCTGGCACACGCCGCCCAACCTCGCCGACACACACTATAAAACCCACTTTCCACTTATACCTCCTTCCTGTCTCTCCATCATCATCCCATCCATTCACTATAAATATGAGGACAAGTATCTCTATAGAGCTAGTAGGATGTTGTTGGTGCATGATCATCAGATCAGATCCGATATTGTTGCTATATAAAAAAAATGCTTGGCAATGAGAACTTGGCACACGCATGTAGAAAACACTCTTTGTCAAAAGCAATGTCGAATAATCGGAATAAAATTGGAATGAAAAACCTCCGCTGCCTCTATTCATTATGTGAAAATGAGGCCCCTAAGACTTAAGTCAGAGTTTTCTATTCCAATCTTGTTCCAATTAGCCAATATTTAATATTTAGATCTAATGCAAATAGAAATGCATTGGGAACGTTTGTTTCTAAGTTCGGACTACTATAAAAAAATAAACTGGACTAGATATTAAATGCTGCGATATTAAAAATATGTGTGTGTGCTTGTTATAGCGTCGAGTCAGCCATAAAAGTAGCAAAGTTTTCATGAGAGCAAGCCATTCTACTAGTTTTTATAAGATGGTAATAAAGAGTGGATGGTAAATAGCTAGCACATGTAAGTCTGCGTCTGTTTCACTGTGTTTGTCACATTGTAATTTGAATAATTTGATTGTGTGAGAGAGAAGTGTGAGGGATGTGACGGACGCTCACTTGTGCATTACTAAATACGTCACACGGACCATTTTTCTCATGTCCACTCCAAGCTACCACTTTTTATGCATTTTCCAATAGAAATGCTATGAGACACACTGAAACTGAAGAGCACTGTATGGCAGTTAGACCACACGTAACAGTAGGAAATGCATTAGAGGAGAACGAAGGCCAACATTATCATTTTCTGTCATTAGCCATCGTTATCCCTTCAATTGCTCCTCTAAACTGGCCAATAATATTCTCATGGCGAGCTACTAGACGCGACACTCATTTCCTAACGGTGACCATCATTTGGACTTTGTACCTTTTTATTGTATCTCTACTCTTTTGTACCTGGCACCTCTCCATTTTTTATCTAAAGATACTTGCTTATTAATATTACTACAGTAATAATAATAAAATAATTCGTTGCATATGCATAGTTGAACATTGACCAAGTGCTGCTGTAGGAATAAAGTTTGCAAAATGAAAATAGTTACATAAGATAAATAGAAATATTATTTAGGAGGAGACGTGGCTATTGTACCGTCAGATTAGTGGAGATAACGGAAATCTTCTTAAAAGCACATAATATTTCATTATATAGGTGCTTTGAAAATTCACGAGAAGTTATCAACTTTCCTTTGCGCCTTGTTATGAAATTTAGGTGGGAGAGAGGAGAAATGGTAGTAGAAGCCAAGCTACTTGTTAGCTATTCACTGCAGCTGAATGGGATTTCTGAGAGAGCGTTAAGATTTCTGAGGAAAGGAAACTGCGAGACTCCTTTCTCAACTTTTGCCCTAAGTGCTCAGCTACAATATTCATTTTCTATACTCGCTCCGCTTATAATTCAGAATCCGCACCTACTCTAGCATAGCATACAGGATCTTGATATATTTAATAATGGAAACGCTGCTATTTTCTATATACCTATAGCTATCTCCACTGTATCACATTATAGACTCTCCTCGTGGTAGTTACAAAGTTAAAGTTCAGACACAGTTCTTCTCTCAACAAAACTTTACATATGAACTTGATTTTCTAATGCGTAACCTTATTTATTGGTTTGAAACGGAAATGTAGTCGATTACAGCGAGTTTTTTTCTTCACCCTGCGTGTGCACGGTGCTCCTTCATTTAAATGCATATCAAAAATAGTACACAAAAATGGATACACACAAAAAAAACGTTTGCAATTTAAATAAATAGCGCATTAATAGATTTTCTATTGAATTTGTTGACTTTGGTCAGAATGCAAAAAAAAGGATCCCACAAAAAGAGAGCCATGGAGAGTGAACATAATTTTTGGGGTAAAGTGAAACTAAATGTTGGAAGGAGGATGGAAATGACATGTTAAACAGGAGAGCCGAGTATTTTAGAGATGAATAAGTAGACGCTTTACACGCTCTGCCCAAAAATACAAGTTGACAAAGCAGCCTTGTGTATAAATCACATTTATCAAAATTATGAATAGAAAAATAGTGTATAGATAGCTAGGGATTGGGTGCTTTGGGAGTTGAGTGAGTGAGAAGGGTGTGGTCCTTCATTGAATTTTCAGTGGGAAAGTATAGAAGAGAGAGAGAGAGCGGACGAAGAGTGGACGGGGCAGCAGGAGAGGAAAAGAGCCCAGAGCATTAATGCAGTCCATGTCCAACGGATCACACACTCTTTAATCTCTTCTCTTTATTTCGGAAATCCGATATTCTACTCTGCACATCTATCTATATCACTTTTTTCCGATTTTTATATTTATTAGTCCAATGCGTAATATGCAGAGTAACATAATATAAACCGCCACACACATGCAGCTACTACTAGCCACCCTAGGTAGCTACTAGCTACCAAGTTTAATTTACTGATTGATATATTCTACTACTTATTAGCTATAGCTACATACTACAGCTACCTACCTATGTGCAAACCTCTTCTGTTGTGTTGAGTCAGAGAAACCATCTCTCCGATGATGAGTCTTTGTATTTCTGAACTGCAACTTAATTTATGAATGGACATTAATGCATGCACACACACACACACATTATACATAGGAGCTATTATGAATATTGAATATAGAGAATGTGATTTCTGGCTGTAATCTTCTACTTGACTTGCTTGCCGCACCATAGCAGCTACCAGCTAGCAGCTTTCTTATTTACCTATCCGGATAAATCCTTCTTCCTCTTATTCTGCTCTACTTTAAGTCTTTTCGTGGGGATACTCCGAGGAATACATGCATAGTAAGTAAATAAAATCAAACGTGCCTCTCTCTCTCTCCTTACACTAGATACACACAGGGCAGAGAGACTAGCCACTACAATAATTGCACACTGTGGAATTAAATAATTAAAAATATTAAATCAGATCTAAACGATATGGACGCAGGTAGCCCTGACTTTTCCGACACAGTCGATCCAAATATTATCTCGTTTATAAATTTATAAATTATAAATCCTCGCATATAAATATTTTCTAAAGTTTTTTGCTATGGACGCTGTTTAATAGTGAGGGAAAAAATTCTGTTATTAGGGACAGAGGTTCTCTTGTTCAATGAATTTCGCTTTGTCTTCTTGTCAGTTGTTTTATATGAGAAGTGGAAATGGCACGTGTGTCCGTAAATTACACCCTCTCTTCTTTCTGCTACTACTAACTACTACGTATAGTAATATGATGTGTTGTGTACGACTACAATTACACTATCATCCCATGTTCCTGCTTACTATGCAATCACACTCTCAATTCCCTTCTCATCTCTCGCTACACATTCCCTACCATCTATTTATTTGCCCTCTAATGCTGCCTCTATTTATTTACATCACACAATCACACTATTACATATTTCATCAATCTGTGCCTAAATATATGCACATGGATGATCCTTCCACTCAATCTACTCCCACAGAGAGATCCAAACTATCCTATACTACAATTAGTAGCTACCTATACTCGGATTAGTAATTCTATTATCTCTTTGCGAAAAATTAACACCTACACACTTTGCAAGGTCATCACAGCATCCTTAAAATACTTTTTGACATTTAATTTTTAAATTCCTTGTCAATTTATCAATTTAACTAAATGTTGCGAAATATGAAATAATATTGAGTAAGACAGACGGGATGTATATAAATCCAGTATAAAATGAGATTAAGGTTATTGCCTTAGGTGTACTACATTACATGGAGTGAATATGATTCTTGAACATTATAATATTAGTGGCAATGTCAACAGGATAGGATACAGCGCCGGAATGTAAACAGAACTAATGTTGTGCATTATTTTGCAAGATTAAGCAGGGGATTTTGTCAAGATTCTAGAAAGGTTTACAATTAAGTCAGTTTTGTCTGCTTTGGCTACTTTGCATATTGTTGCATGTCATCTCTGTGCAAACAAAGTTTTCCATGTCTATACTGAGTCAGTGCCGATATATAAATAAAGTGTTACACTACACTATTCCTGTGAATAGAAGTTGAGACTGAATGTTTTTGGAATTATACTTACTAGCGAGTAGTGGTGCGTTTTGAATTGGGGAAAGGAGATAGGTACATATCTAAAGACTACTCACCTACTTACTATAGTATAAATGCAAATAAGAGCAGCTCGGGCAGGTTTCTTGTTTCACTGCATACAATTGTGAAGAATGGAAAAGTTAAGTTTGTTACATTCGAGTGAAGAGTCAAGTGAAGTCATGGAGCATTTGTCAATCTTATAGTAATATCATTTACTTTATTGAATAGAGCAGACAGGCTACGTGTAGCGGCGACGACGCCAGAAAAAAAAAGAAAATCATTGTCACTTGATTTTAAAAATATTTGGTTTACTTTGTGAAGATGTGAAGGTAGATTAGAAGATGTTGGATGGTGGAAAGTGGACTTGTGTTGAAAAAAATGAGTGACGGATATTGTAAATTGAATGGGGGAATGCAGTGAGAATGTGGACATTTAAATAGAAAAAAGGATGCTGCATATAAGAAGAAGGGAATGTGATGAGAGGGAAGAAGAGAGCTGGCTGGTGGAGAGTGGCAACTTGAGTTGACATGACATGACGGGACGGAAGGAAAACTGAAAAGGACTTCCTAGGAAAATTCGTGACCTGAAACTCGTAAAGATGACAATTGGAACGACTTCCAAATGTCATGTCATTAGAAACTGGACTGGAGGAGTTGGAATTGCACTCTCTCTGTCTCACTGACAATTCGATCTCTCGCCTAAAAGGAAGAGACACAGCACACAACGCCAACTATTCACTCTCAATAAGATCTCCACTGTTCCATTTGCAAACAAAGATCTCTTTCTCTAAACTATGCAAGGATATGCCATAAGAAAGACAGAAAAGCCACTCGGAAATAACCAGCGCTCCTTTCTGTAATTGTCAATGGAAATTCTCGCTGCACTTTACATTCTTCCTCTTGTCAATAAAGAGATGAGTCTCCTATAGTCTTACTTAATATTATTACGCAATGCTTTGAATTTTCTACTTCGTATTATTAGTAAGTAGTGAGTGTGATGATAAAAGGATGCAAAACTGCAACAGTATGAGTACAGGACAAGAGTAGTACAAGAATAAGGGCTATCACATAGCCCTCCTGTCTTCTTCTTCTTTTTCCAAGTCAACTCAAGTAGTGCAAGTGTGCAAGTCATCGGATCAGAGGCTGAGACTGAGAGTCGGAGAATGAGACGTTTTGTGAGTATTCTGCTTAGGTGAAGCTAGTGGCTCCTATTATTATTCCTTCTAGTCCATATGCACACACAGAGACACAGACTGTGTGTGAAATAATGTCATGTTTGGATTGGTTGCTGTGTGTGCAGGCCACTTTCAATGTGCATTTTACTTAGATGAGAGCTGTAGTAGGAGGATGGGAAAGATGGGATGTGAGTTGGAGCGGATGATGATTGTCAGTCCGATGGATGGAACGGACCCAGAGAAAAGTTAACGGCCGAGTGGAGACAAGGAAAAAAATAAAGTTCCACATGTACACCCACACACACACAACGACAACTCTCGTCTCATCCTCCTCTCTCTCTCTCTACAATGTCTGAAACCATTTGATCCCACTAAAAAAAGCAAGAGACAAGTCGATACAGAAAGCCCGTCCGTTCTCATTCAATCCTAACATAATAAATCATGTGAGAATCTACGGAAATCTTGGAAAATGGACAAGGTGAGTAGATAGATGCAATTAGGCTAAGCAAATAAATAAATATTATATAAATGTGTGTGTATGTGAAGGATGGATAATATAGGCAGGTTTATTATAAAAGAGCTAAGTAGAGAGAGAGAGAGACGTTGTGTTTAGTTGTCAATTAGATAGGAGGAGGAGGAGGATGGGAAGATATGAGTTGGACTTGACCGTTGCATGTGAATAGGAAGGAGGTGGCAGAAAAGTTCTCACTGCACTCTTAACAACACACACAGAGTACAGAGACAGAGAGAGAGAGAGAGAGAGAGAGAGAGAGAGAGACATGAGGAGCAACTGGATTGCAATGATTCCGTGCCTTGTTCACATTTCTACAATTCTACACCGGGACATCACATTCGACTTAGCTGACAATGAGTTTACATTTTAATGCATTAGCTGAGCTGAATTTCCCATTTCTCTTCTATTTTATTATAATCAGTCTGATGAGTACATGAAGAGAGGAGCGCCGAGAACGGGACGGATATTTCGTCGTCGGACTTGACTGCTGTGTTAAGTCCGTGCGGGAACATTCAGTTGCCATGCCACGACCTTTCTTTCCTTTTTGCATTATTGTGAGACAGAATATGAGGATTCTACATTCTACTATTATCTCGCATTATTGTCTACATAATAAACTGGCCAACAATCAGATTAGAATAATACTTATGACTTTGGCTTCGACTTGTTCTTCTTGAATCTATTTAATGTAGAAATAGTCTTTAAAAGCTGAGTGCATATTATGGCTATGCTCTGTGTGTATGGATGGATGGGACAAAGTGTGTGAGATGAAGCTAGAACACAATGGAATGGAACAAGTAGCCAAAAGAAACAAAACCAGTCTGTAGGGACATAATAACTAGATCCTTTCGTTGGTCATATGTGTAAATGCATAAAATTATGTATGTACAGCGAGATAAAGATAGGGGCAAGGAAAGGCAAGGTAGAATCTACCTTTACGTAGTGGAACATAAAGCACACACACACACAAGTCATAATAAGTGATGTGGTCTTAAAGGAGCAGAGTTTAAACCAACAGAAGAGAGAGATAGACATAAAGCAGAAAAAGGAAAGGTTCCCATGAAAAAGAGGCGAAAAAAAAACTTGGGATTTCATGTAGCTGGCCTGGCCGGACTGACTACACTCTGACGAAGAAGGAGAAGGACTGAACTGGCTGGCAGATAACACTTAGCCGATCTACATAAGAAATCACATAATGTTTCGTCTCTCTCTCTCTCTGGAATAATGTTACGTATGGCTATTAATGTAAAGGAACACACAGAACACAACAACTAACTAGTGCACTATAATAAAAAGTTGGTGAATGAACAAATAAATAGGTAACTCTAGTTATTAGATGGCTAGAATATGTAAGAATGGCCCGTTGAATATTCAAATGGGATATCCAAGTCCCATTGCTGCATGCATTAAATCAGAGGAGAAGAAAAAAAGGGTCGCTCTCCTCGTCCTAAGTCCTTACCTACCTCAAATTTACAAACCTCAAGCCTTAAAGGCTGCTCCCCTTTAAAAACGGTCAGTTTTTCTCTATCTTTTTTTGCTTAACTTTGCATATTAGGAGATTCATCAAGTTATATTTTATATACGAAATGACTGTTATAATAAATAATGTAACTATACAAGGTGAGTGCAGTTTGTTTGCATTATGAATTGAATGCTTTGGTTTTTCACTCGGTGCAGAATATGAACAGCCTGTGTGTGTGTGTGTGCCTGTCTGTCTGTCTTAGTTTCCCTTCTCTCTCTCTCTCTTTCCTTGACTTGACTTGACAAGAAGGGAAAGGTTTCCATCCAGACCACTTTCCATCCCGTGAAATTACCAAAGGCCAGGACACAGGGCACAGCCAGAAAGATACTTTTTTTTATTAGGAAAGATCAGATCAGACAAAAACGATGGTGCATGACATTAGCATAATATATCTATCTATGCATGCATGTAGGATGGAGACTCCTGTTTTTGTCGACTCTTTTTCTCGACTAGCTCTCCACTAGGTAGACACAGAGCACAGGAAGGTTTTTCCACTCTAAACATATCTGCATACACTCATGTATAAATAAAAACACTTTTACATAAATACAAAAGAGTCACTCAGAGCTGGTCAGGTCAGGTCACCCTCTTTTTTCTCATCATTTCTTTTCTGCTCTCATTTCATATGATGAATATTATGCGTCCCTTATGCTAACATCTACTAATGCTCTCTCTCTCTCTCTTTCCGTATGCTTATTTCATGTAAAACGAATTGTGTGAGTCCGACGGGACACTCTTTGTAGTTGAGTGTGAGAAAAAATCCAAGATGCATAACTGCGATACGCTTCCTAACTCCTCTTTATACTTTATACCTTTAACAATTTTATTTATCATCTCTCTATTATGGAGATATCTCGCTCTCCGGCTACTATCATGTCAATTTGAATAAGGACACAGAAGGGAAATGGAAGGAAATGAAGGGAAAAATGAATTTTATTGAATGGCATTCAAATCCAGTGACAGATATGTTCGTTGGACACTTAGATCGCTTTAGAAAAAATATCTCTCTTCTTACCTTGTGCGATTCTCACTGCTGGCATTTTAATCCTCATTTTGACTTTGAATTTGGAGATCCTTCAGATCTCCACTCCTTGCATACAACGGATTCCCTTAATTTTTCTGCTTTGTATTCCAACTAATATTTCTTTTGTTCGACTGCACGTATAACTTCTATACGCACCTCAAAAAAGTTTCTTACTAATTCAACTTTATTAGTAGAAACTTATGATAATGTTCACTTGATCCAATGTTTCAACAGTTAAAACAACAGTCATACAAATTGATTCACAGCTCATACACTATTTTTTATTTTGACTTGCACACTAATCGTCTTTGCATAAATTATCGTACAGTACCATCATTCCTTTCGTCGACAAATTTCATCTTTCAACATTTTTCATCTCTTCAAACTTTACTGTGATAAATTCATGATAATTCCTCTGCTAATATTTAGCAGTGAAAATATTACGTACACAGTTTCTGAAGCAAAATAAAGACGGGAACTTGCTTAGAACTTCTCATTGCTGATTATGGTTAAAAAAACGAAGATTTCACTTTATAATAGTGTCCATCTTCGTAAATGATCCATTGGAATTATTCGCTCAGTCACAATGATCAGTGGACAAAGTGACTTAAATAAAATGGGAATTCTTCAAAATTTCAGATGTGATCTTCTTGTGCAGAAATATTATTATTTCGTTGTAAGTTGAAGAGATTCTATTCTAGGGCGATGTCCATTGCCTATTCTATTCAAGAATTGATTTTATTCCGCATTTGCACATCGGCAACAACAGTCACGTCGAAATCTCAACTTTCTCAGGCAAATACGTAGTAGCTATGCCTCAAAGAAAGAAGATAACAATCGAGAGATATATTTTAATATTTTCAGAAAAGTTGCTTTGTTTTCAATGACCCCACACAGTTTATAAATAGACAGGTAGATTACTATTCTCGTAGTTGAAAGGAAATCTGATTCATGTCGTAGAAATTCATTGTTTAAAAAGTGAAACTGTTTATGAAGAATTTCTAATGATTTTTATTATGACTGAATTCGACACGTAATAATCTTGAATTACAACGAGTAGTTAAATTGTCCATATAAGTTGTTGTAAAAAATCATCGGCAAATTAAAGCAATTGTTATCAGAGTAGAATAGAAATGATCACACACAATATGCACATAAAAATGTTTATTAGTGTCCAGAATTACTCCAGTATAATATGTAGTTAGCAAATGAATGGCTGCTAATAAAATGTGGTGAAAAAGAAAA